>CM077644.1:4112387-4184887 GCA_039707465.1 Rhabdophis nuchalis | reverse complement strand
CTGTGGTCAAAAAAGTCAAGATGGCAGCTGTGACCGGGAGCCTGCTGGCAAAATATGTGTTCCCTTAAATAAGTTCTTTGTAAAAAATATTTGTTTGGTGTTTATTCTTTCTTTCTTTCCTCTTTCCTTTCTTTCCTTTCTTCCTTCCTTCCTTCCTTTCTCTTTCTTTCTTTCCTTCCTTTCTTTCTTTCCTTCCTTCTTTTTCTTTCTTTCTTTTCTTTCCTTCCTTCCTTTTTCTTTTTCTTTCTTTCCTTCATTCCTTCCTTTTTCTTTTTCTTTTTTCTTTCTTTCCTTCCTTCCTTCCCTTCCTTCCTTTATCTTTCTTTCCTTCCTTCCTTTCCTTCCTTCCTTTCTTTCTTTTTTATTTATATTCCCCCTTTTTATTATTTTTACAAATGAATCAACATGGCGAACATATCCAATATAAATTTTTCTTCTATTTCCCCCCACAAAAATTCCCCTTCTCCTGGTGATTGATCCAAAGTCACCTAGCTGCGTTTCATGCCTAAGGCAGTACTAGAATTCCCCTTCTCCTGGTGATTGATCCAAAGTCACCTAGCTGCGTTTCATGCCTAAGGCAGTACTAGAATTCCCCTTCTCCTGGTGATTGATCCAAAGTCACCTAGCTGCGTTTCATGCCTAAGAGTGTGCTAGAATTCCCCCTTCTCCTGGTGATTGATCCAAAGTCACCTAGCTGCGTTTCATACCTAAGGCAGTACTAGAATTCCCCTTCGCCTGGTGATGTCCAAAGTCTGCCAGCCAGATTCATGGCTAAGGTGGTACTAGAATTCCCCTTCTCCTGGTGATTGATCCAAAGTCACCTAGCTGCGTTTCATGCCTGAGAGTGCTAGAATTCCCCTTCTCCTGGTGATTGATCCAAAGTCACCTAGCTGCGTTTCATACCTAAGGCAGTACTAGAATTCCCCTTTCGCCTGGTGATTGATCCAAAGTCACCTAGCTGCGTTTCATGCCTAAGAGTGTGCTAGAATTCCCCCTTCTCCTGGTGATTGATCTAAAGTCACCTAGCTGCGTTTCATGCCTAAGAGTGTGCTAGAATTCCCCTTCTCCTGGTGATTGATCCAAAGTCACCTAGCTGCGTTTCATACCTAAGGCAGTACTAGAATTCCCCTTCGCCTGGTGATGTCCAAAGTCTGCCAGCCAGATTCATGGCTAAGGTGGTACTAGAATTCCCCTTCTCCTGGTGATTGATCCAAAGTCACCTAGCTGCGTTTCATACCTAAGGCAGTACTAGAATTCCCCTTCGCCTGGTGATTGATCCAAAAGTCACCTAGCTGCGTTTCATGCCTAAGACTGTGCTACAATTCCCCTTCTCCTGGTGATTGATCCAAAGTCACCTAGCTGCGTTTCATGCCTAAGAGTGTGCTAGAATTCCCCTTCTCCTGGTGATTGATCCAAAGTCACCTAGCTGCGTTTCATACCTAAGGCAGTACTAGAATTCCCCTTCGCCTGGTGATGTCCAAAGTCTGCCAGCCAGATTCATGGCTAAGGTGGTACTAGAATTCCCCTTCTCCTGGTGATTGATCCAAAGTCACCTAGCTGCGTTTCATGCCTAAGGCAGTACTAGAATTCCCCTTCTCCTGGTGATGTCCAAAGTCTGCCAGCCAGATTCATGGCTAAGGTGGTACTAGAATTCCCCTTCTCCTGGTGATTGATCCAAAGTCACCTAGCTGCGTTCATGCTGAGAGTGCTAGAATTCCCCTTCTCCTGGTGATTGATCCAAAGTCACCTAGCTGCGTTTCATACCTAAGGCAGTACTAGAATTCCCCTTCGCCTGGTGATTGATCCAAAGTCACCTAGCTGCGTTTCATGCCTAAGAGTGTGCTAGAATTCCCCTTCTCCTGGTGATTGATCCAAAGTCACCTAGCTGCGTTTCATACCTAAGGCAGTACTAGAATTCCCCTTCGCCTGGTGATGTCCAAAGTCTGCCAGCCAGATTCATGGCTAAGGTGGTACTAGAATTCCCCTTCTCCTGGTGATTGATCCAAAGTCACCTAGCTGCGTTTCATACCTAAGGCAGTACTAGAATTCCCCTTCGCCTGGTGATTGATCCAAAGTCACCTAGCTGCGTTTCATGCCTAAGAGTGTGCTAGAATTCCCCCTTCTCCTGGTGATTGATCCAAAGTCACCTAGCTGCGTTTCATACCTAAGCAGTACTAGAATTCCCCTTCTCCTGGTGATTGATCCAAAGTCACCTAGCTGCGTTTCATACCTAAGGCAGTACTAGAATTCCCCTTCGCCTGGTGATTGATCCAAAGTCACCTAGCTGCGTTTCATGCCTAAGAGTGTGCTAGAATTCCCCTTCTCCTGGTGATTGATCCAAAGTCACCTAGCTGCGTTTCATACTAAGGCAGTACTAGAATTCCCCTTCGCCTGGTGATGTCCAAAGTCTGCCAGCCAGATTCATGGCTAAGGTGGTACTAGAATTCCCCTTCTCCTGGTGATTGATCCAAAGTCACCTAGCTGCGTTTCATGCCTACGGCAGTACTAGAATTCCCCTTCTCCTGGTGATGTCCAAAGTCTGCCAGCCAGATTCATGGCTAAGGTGGTACTAGAATTCCCCTTCTCCTGGTGATTGATCCAAAGTCACCTAGCTGCGTTTCATGCCTGAGAGTGCTAGAATTCCCCTTCTCCTGGTGATTGATCCAAAGTCACCTAGCTGCGTTTCATACCTAAGGCAGTACTAGAATTCCCCTTCGCCTGGTGATTGATCCAAAGTCACCTAGCTGCGTTTCATGCCTAAGAGTGTGCTAGAATTCCCCTTCTCCTGGTGATTGATCCAAAGTCACCTAGCTGCGTTTCATGCCTAAGAGTGTGCTAGAATTCCCCTTCTCCTGGTGATTGATCCAAAGTCACCTAGCTGCGTTTCATGCCTAAGAGTGTGCTAGAATTCCCCTTCTCCTGGTGATTGATCCAAAGTCACCTAGCTGCGTTTCATACCTAAGGCAGTACTAGAATTCCCCTTCGCCTGGTGATGTCCAAAGTCTGCCAGCCAGATTCATGGCTAAGGTGGTACTAGAATTCCCCTTCTCCTGGTGATTGATCCAAAGTCACCTAGCTGCGTTTCATACCTAAGGCAGTACTAGAATTCCCCTTCGCCTGGTGATGTCCAAAGTCTGCCAGCCAGATTCATGGCTAAGGTGGTACTAGAATTCCCCTTCTCCTGGTGATTGATCCAAAGTCACCTAGCTGCGTTTCATGCCTGAGAGTGCTAGAATTCCCCTTCTCCTGGTGATTGATCCAAAGTCACCTAGCTGCGTTTCATACCTAAGGCAGTACTAGAATTCCCCTTCGCCTGGTGATTGATCCAAAGTCACCTAGCTGCGTTTCATGCCTAAGAGTGTGCTAGAATTCCCCTTCTCCTGGTGATTGATCCAAAGTCACCTAGCTGCGTTTCATACCTAAGGCAGTACTAGAATTCCCCTTCGCCTGGTGATGTCCAAAGTCTGCCAGCCAGATTCATGGCTAAGGTGGTACTAGAATTCCCCTTCTCCTGGTGATTGATCCAAAGTCACCTAGCTGCGTTTCATGCCTAAGGCAGTACTAGAATTCCCCTTCTCCTGGTGATTGATCCAAAGTCACCTAGCTGCGTTTCATGCCTAAGGCAGTACTAGAATTCCCCTTCTCCTGGTGATTGATCCAAAGTCACCTAGCTGCGTTTCATACCTAAGAGAGTGCTAGAATTTTCCTTCTCCTGGTGATTGATCCAAAGTCTGCCAGCCAGATTCATGGCTAAGGTGGTACTAGAATTCCCCTTCTCCTGGTGATTGATCCAAAGTCACCTAGCTGCGTTTCATGCCTAAGAGTGTGCTAGAATTCCCCTTCTCCTGGTGATTGATCCAAAGTCACCTAGCTGCGTTTCATGCCTAAGAGTGTGCTAGAATTCCCCTTCTCCTGGTGATTGATCCAAAGTCACCTAGCTGCGTTTCATACCTAAGGCAGTACTAGAATTCCCCTTCGCCTGGTGATGTCCAAAGTCTGCCAGCCAGATTCATGGCTAAGGTGGTGCTAGAATTCCCCTTCTCCTGGTGATTGATCCAAAGTCACCTAGCTGCGTTTCATGCCTAAGGCAGTACTAGAATTCCCCTTCTCCTGGTGATTGATCCAAAGTCACCTAGCTGCGTTTCATGCCTAAGGCAGTACTAGAATTCCCCTTCTCCTGGTGATTGATCCAAAGTCACCTAGCTGCGTTTCATACCTAAGAGAGTGCTAGAATTTTCCTTCTCCTGGTGATTGATCCAAAGTCTGCCAGCCAGATTCATGGCTAAGGCGATACTAGAATTCCCCTTCTCCTGGTGATTGGCCCAAAGTCAGCTAGCTGCGTTTCATGCCTAAGGCAGGACTAGAACTCACCGTCTCCTGATGATTGGCTCCAAGTCATGTTTGCTGAATGTGTGGATTTCCTCCCTCTCAAATAAAATCCATCTATGTTTGGATAAAAGGCAGGAAGAATGAATGAATCAGTCAGTCAGTCAGTCAACAAGCCACTCATTCACTCACCCATCCATCCATCCATCCATCCATTCTTTCGTTCATGGCTGCCCCTTTGCCATATAAACCAAACTTCCCAAAAGCCTGATTTGCAAATTGGAAATTCTCCCTTGATGCGCAGACACACGCAGACATATACAATACAATACAATACAATACAATACAATACAATACAATACAATACAATACAATACAATAGCAGAGTTGGAAGGGACCTTGGAGGTCATCTAGTCCAACTCACAGCCTAGGCAGGAAGTCCTATACCATTTCAGACAAATGGCTATCCAATATCTTCTTGAAGACTTGCAGTGTTGGGCCATTCACAACATCTGGAGGCAACTTCTGTTCCTCTGATTAATTGTTCTCACTGTCAGGAAATTCCTCCTCAGTTCTAAGTTGCTTCTCTCCTTGATTAGTTTCCACCCATTGCTTCTTGTTCTGCCCTCAGGTGCCTTGGAGAATAGCTTGACTCCCTCTTCTTTGGGGCAACCCCTGAGATATCGGAAGGCTGCTATCATGTCTCCCCTGGTCCTTCTTTTCATCAAACTAGACATTCCTGCAACCGTTCTTCATATGTTTGAGCCTCCAGTCCCCTCATCCTCTTGGTTGCTCTTCTCTGCACTCTTTCCAGAGTCTCCACATCTTTTCTACATCGTGGCGACCAAAACTGGATGCAGTATTCCAAGTGTGGCTTTCCCAAGGCCTTATAAAGTGGTATTAAGACTTCAGGTGATCTGGATTCTCTCCCTCTGTTGATGCAGCCTAGAACTGGGTTGGCTTTTTGGGCAGCTGCTGCCCACGGCTGGCTCCCATTTCAATGGTTGTCCACTAGGACTCCAAGATCCCTCTCACAGGTGCTCCTATGGAGCAAGGCACAAGGTGTGCCACATTCTGCATCACTTGGAGTTGTGGCCAAATCCCAGGATGTGGAACATGGAATGCTGGAGGTTCTGTTGCTGGGCAACCAGAAAAGCCGGTGCGGTGAAGAAGAGGGGAGACGGACGTAGGCCCCCGGTTGGCCCGGGCCTCCGCTTGGCATGATGGGAAGTGGGTTGCGTTAGTTGGAATGGAGCGCCCCCGGAAAGTCCATGGTCAGTGGTCTGTTTGCTTGTGTATATCCTGACTTTATCATTTTTATAAATAACTGATGAAGGTACCTACTACTCCTTCCTCTTTGGGTTTACCCCATAACCATAAGAACATAAGTAGGAGTCCATTGGATCAGGCCCTCGCCTGTGTAGTCCAGCTGGGTCTTCTCACAAGGACTGATGGAGGGAGTTGTCCCAGTCAGGTGAGGGGTCATGTGGGGGAGACATCTATCTATCTATCTATCTATCTATCTATCTATCTATCTATCTCATCTATCTATCTATCTATCTCCCTCCCTCCCTCCCTCCCTCCCTCCCTCCCTCCCTACATCTATCTATCTATCTACCTACCTACCTACCTACCTACCTACTCTACCTCCCTCCCTCCATCCATCCATCCATCTATCTATCTATCTACTATCTATCTATCTATCTATCTATCTATCTATCTATCTATCTATCTCCCTCCCTCCCTTCCTACATCTATCTATCTATCTATCTACCTACCTACCTATCTACCTCCCTACCTCCCTACCTACATCTATCTATCTATCTATCTATCTATCTATCTATCTATCTATCTATCTATCTATCTATCTATCTATCTATCTCCCTCCCTCCCTACATCTATCTATCTATCTATCTATCTATCTATCTATCTATCTCCCTCCCTCCCTCCCTCCCTCCCTACATCTATCTATCTATCTATCTATCTATCTATCTATCTATCTATCTATCTACCTACCTACCTATCTACCTCCCTACCTACATCTATCTATCTATCTATCTCCCTCCCTCCCTCCCTCCCTCCCTACATCTATCTATCTACCTACCTACCTACCTACCTCCCTACCTACATCTATCTATCTATCTATCTATCTATCTATCTATCTATCTATCTATCTATCTATCTATCTCCCTCCCTCCCTCCCTACCTACATCTATCTATCTATCTATCTATCTATCTATCTCCCTCCCTCCCTCCCTACATCTATCTATCTATCTATCTATCTATCTATCTATCTATCTATCTATCTCCCTCCCTCCCTCCCTCCCTCCCTCCCTACCTACCTACATCTATCTATCTATCTCTCTCTCTCTCCCTCCCTCCCTCCCTCCCTACCTACCTACCTACATCTATCTATCTATCTATCTCCCTCCCTCCCTCCCTCCCTCCATCCATCCATCCATCCATCCATCCATCCATCCATCTATCTATCTCCCTCCCTCCCTCCCTCCCTACATCTATCTATCTATCTATCTATCTATCTATCTATCTATCTATCTATCTATCTATCTATCATCTACCTACCTACCTACCTACTTACCTACCTACCTACATCTATCTATCTATCATCTATCTACCTACCTACCTACCTACATCTATCTATCTACCTACCTACCTACCTACCTACCTACATCTATTTATCTATCTATCTCTATCTATCTATCTACCTACCTACCTACAAGTGGTGGGTTTCACATTTTTTAGAACCTACTCTGTAGGTGTGGCCTATTTTGTGGGCGTGGCTTGGCAGTCATGTGACAGGGTGGGAGTGGCCACCTTTTAAAATGTGGTGAAACTCATTTAACAACGCTCTTGCTTAGCAACCAAAATTTTGGACTCAATTGTGATGATAAATTCTTTCTTTCTTTCTTTCTTTCTTTCTTTCTTTCTTCCTTCCTTCCTTCCTTTCTTTCCTTTCTTCCTTCCTTTCCTTCCTTTCCGTTGGGTCACTGGCAGCGGCGGGCCAGATTTACTTCCAGGTATGCCGGTGGAACCCCCTCTCACCGGTTCTCTAAATTTCACCAACCGGCTCTCGCGAGTAGTTGCGAACCTGCAGAAACCCACCACTGCTACCTACCTACTACCTATCATCTCTGTATGTCAGTCAATCTATTTGTCTGTCTGTCTATCATCTATCCATCATCTCTTTTTCTATCATGTCTGTGTCTCTGTCTATCATCTTTGTCTTGATATATCATCTATTATTTATCACCTATCTATCACCTCTTTCTCTATCATCTATCTACCTTTCTGTCTTATCTCCATCGAGAGTGGTCCGGTCGGACTGTCCAAGGCTGGTCTTGAGGCACCATTCTGGGAGGAGTTTGACTTTGTTACCACCGAGGATATGGACAGGTTGTCAAAGAGACTTAAGGCTACCACATGTTTATTGGACCCGTGTCCCTCCTGGCTTGTACTGGCATCCTGGGAGACGACACGAGGCTGGCTCCAGGGCATTGTCAATGCCTCTTTGAGTGAGGGGTCCTTGCCTGCCGTCTTGAAAGAGGAGGTAGTGAGGCCCCTCCTCAAGAAGCCTTCCCCTGGACCCAGCATTATTGGAGAATTACCGTCTGGTCTCCAACCTTCACTTTTTAGCGAAGGTTGTAGAGTGTGGTGGCCCAACAGTTCCGCGACACCTGGAGGAAATTGATTATCTAGACCCGCGCCAGTCCGGCTTCCGACCCGGTCACAGCACCGAGACAGCATTGGTCGCGTTGGTTGATGATCTCTGGAGGGCGCGGGATAGAGGTTGCTCCTCTATCCTTGTCCTGTTAGACCTCTCAGCGGCTTTTGATACCATCGACCATGGTATCTTATTGCACCGATTGGGGGGGTTGGGGCTGGGAGGCACCGTTTTGCGGTGGTTCTCGTCCTACCTCTCTGGTCGGTCGCAATATGTGTTGACAGGAGGGCAGAGGTCGACCTCGAGACCCCTCTTATGCGGGGGTTCCTCAGGGGTCGGTCCTCTCGCCCCTCCTGTTTAACACATATATGAAGCCGCTGGGCGAGATCATCCGTGGTTTTGGGGTGGGATATCATCTGTACGCTGATGATACTCAGCTGTACATATCCACCCCAGACCACCCCAATGATGCCGCCGAGGTGTTGTCCCGGTGTTTGGAGGCCGTACGGATCTGGATGGGTAGTAACAAACTCAAGCTCAACCCGTCCAAGACTGAGTGGCTGTGGTTTCCGGCACCCCGGTTCAGCCAGATTACTCCAACTCTGGCCATTGGGGGCGAAACACTGGCCCCCGTGGAGAGGGCGCGCCAATTTGGGTGTCCTCCTGGACTCTCGGCTGTCTATGGAGGACCATGTGGCAGCCGTGGCCAGGGGGCGTTTCATCAGGTACGCCTGATGCGCCAATTGCGCCCCTTACTAGACCGGGCTGCCCTCCGTACAGTCACTCAAGCACTCGTGACGTCCCGACTCGACTACTGCAATGCTCTCTACATGGGGCTTCCCTTGAGGTGCACTCGAAAGCTACAGTTAGTGCAGAATGCAGCCGCGCGGGTGATTACGGGAGCCTCTAGATGCTCCCACATAACACCAATCCTGCGCGAGCTGCATTGGCTTCCTGTGGTCTTTCGGGTGCGCTTCAAGGTTTTGACGACCATCTTTAAAGCGCTCCATGGCTCGGGGCCTAGTTATATGCGAGACCGCCTCCTGCCCCATACATCCCTTAGACCGATACGCTCCCACAGAGAGGGCCTTCTCAGAGTACCGTCGGCCGGGCAATGCCAACTGGCGACACCCAGGGGAAGGGGCTTCTCTGTGGCGGGCCCTGCCCTTTGGAATGACCTTCCCCCTGAACTTCGTACCATCTCAGACCTCCGCCTCTTCCACCAGTGTCTAAAGACACACCTCTTTCAGCAAGCCGTAGCGTAACCTCCCGTCGGGGCTATTTTAGATAGTTTTAAATTGGGGATTTTAATTTGGATTTTAGCACAGGACCATAATTTAATATGTTTTTAAATTTTGTATTTTGCCATTTTATATGTTTTAAAATTCCTGTGCGCCGCCCTGGGTCCTTCGTGGAGAAGGGCGGGATATAAATTTAATTAAATAAATAAATAATAAATAAATAAATCTGTCAATCAGTCAATATATTTATCTATCTGTCTGTCTATCATCTATGCACTCTTTGTCTCTATCATCCATCTCTCTGTGTCTTATCTATCTATCTATCTATCTATCTATCTCTATCTATCTATCTATCTATCTATCTATCTATCTATCTACCTACCTACCTACCTACCTACCTACCTACCTACCTACCTACCTACCTATCTATCTATATCATCTATCATCTTTCTCTATCATCCATCTGCCTCTATATATCATCTATCATTTATCGTCTATTTCTCATCTCTCTCTCTCTCATCTCTCTCATCATCTCTAACCCTAAGAAACCAGTAGAACACATCCCAAATAAATACACACAGCTAAGATCATACAGGTAGTCCTCCACTTACGACCACCATGAAGCCCCACATTTCCATTGCTAAGTGGTAGCCCTCCTCTTCCTCCATGCACCCAACGCTCCTTCTTCTAACCCTGGTGACACTCCCTAGTTGGGTCACGAGATGTCTGCAAGAAAACCACCCAGCTCAGAAAACCACCAAGGACTCAACAGTTCTTCTCCTTTTCCTCCTGATGATGTTCCCTAGTTGGGTCATGAAAAGTCTGCAAGACACCCCACGGGCTCAGCGCGCCCCAAGGGCCCCAAAATAATCATTGCCCTCCTCCTTTCTCCTCTCTGCAAACCCCACTCCAGCCCTGATGACGTTCCCTAGTCGGGTCACAAAACGTCTGGAAGAAAACCACCCAGCTCACAGGGCAATAAGGAACCCCCACAGTCCTCCTCCTCCTCTTCTTCCCTCCCCTCCTCTTCCTCCTCCTCCACCACCATTCCTAAATGCACCTCCCAGCCCTGATGACGTACCTTAGTCGGGTCACGAAACGTCTGGAAGAAAACCACCCAGCTCAGAGACCACCAAGGACCCCATAGTCCCCTTCCTCCTCCTCTTCCTCCTCCTCCTCCTCCTTTCTGCAAACGCCACTCCTGTCTAGGACTGATGACATTACTTAGCTGGGTCACGAAACGTCTGCAAGGAAACCACCCAGCTCAGAGACCACCAAGGACCCCATAGTCCCCTTCCTCCTCCTCTTCCTCCTCCTCCTTTCTGCAAACGCCACTCCTGTCTAGGACTGATGACATTACTTAGCTGGGTCACGAAACGTCTGCAAGGAAACCACCCAGCTCAGAGAAAATTAAGGAACCCCCCGCAGTCATTTCATTTTCAGTCCCTTCTGGGAGAGAGAGCGGGTTATAAATTAAATTATTATTATTATTATTATTTATTAAATTTGTATACCGCGCCACTCTCCCAAAAAGGGACTCGGGGCGGTGCACAGGAAAAATTAAAACCACGCATATACATAAATACCGATAATAAATATATAAATATTAAAAACTTATTAAATCAACCCAACCTGTGCTAAAAACAATTAAAACCCCAATAAAATCTAATTCAATTTAAAACCAGTAGATGGGCTCGGAAGATTAAGCCAGGCCAGCTAAGCGAAAAAAGTGCGTTTTTAGTTGTTGACGGAAGAGGTGGAGGTCTGTGATATTCCTAAGATCGGGGGAGGGGGGGGGTAGATCGTTCCAGAGGGCAGGGCCCGCCACAGAGAAGGCCCTTCCCCTGGGCGTCGCGAGCCGGCATTGCCCGGCCGTTGGCACCCAGAGCAGGCCCTCTCTGTGGGAGCGGATCGGTCGGAGGGATGTATGGGGCAGGAGGCGGTCTCGCAAATAACTAGGACCCGTGCCATGGAGTGCTTTGAAGATGACGATCAACACCTTGAAGCGCACCCGAAAGACCTCCTCCTCCTCTTCTTCCACCACCACCACCATTCCCAAACTCACCTCCCTTCCAGCCCTGATGATGTCCCCTTGTCGGGTCACGAAACGTCTGGAAGAAAACCACCCAGCTCACAGAGCAATAAGGAACCCCTCCTCCTCCTCCTCCTCTTCTTCTTCCCTCCCTTCCTCTTCCTCCTCCTCCTCCTCCTCCACCACCACCACCATTCCTAAATGCACCTCCATTCCAGCCCTGATGACGTCCCCTAGTCGGGTCACGAAACGTCTGCAAGAAAACCACACAGCTCAGAGAGCCCCAAGGCCCCTACAGTCTTCCTCCTCCTCCTCCTCCTCCACCACCACCACCATTCCTAAGCCCACCTCTCTTCCAGCCCTGATGACGTCCCCTAGTCGGGTCACGAAACGTCTGCAAGAAACACCCCCCACCCCACCCCCTCCGGCTCAGAGACCCCTAAGGGAACCCCCCACCAGTTGAAGCCCAGCTCCCAACGGCCTCTTTCACGGCTGCAACCCCCCAGCCCATCCTCCACCCCATCCGGCCGGGCTGCGGAGGATGGGGCCGTGGTGCAGCCCCGGGCGGGAGGAAGGAGCCGGGGAACAGCCCCAGCGGCGGGGAAGGCGGAGCCGGGCGGCGGCCGCTTTCGCTTTCCCCGGCGGCGGCGGCGGGAGGCGTTCCCCTGGCTCCTACCCCGAGCGCTTGTCTTTGCAGGAGCCGGCGGAGGAGGCACCATGGCCGGCTTGGAGCTGCTCTACAACTCGGTGGCGCCCGAGCTGGGCTGCGGCCAGGACGCCTTGCTGTGCTTCGTCCACTGGAAGCTCATCACCCGCGACTACCGCTGCCTCGGCACCGGGGACCAGGTAAGAGAGACCCCCCGGCAGCCCCAGCCCACCCAGCCCTCCCCGGGCAGCGCCCAGGCCGCAAAGGCCGAGGGGCGCCCCGGGCACCCGCTTGCAACTCCCGCCGTCCTCTGCAGGACGGGACCCGGTGGGCAAAAGCGGCTCTGGGTCGTTGCCCCTTTCCCCCCTGCTTTCCTGGGGAGGTGGGGGGGTAGACTGGCTGGGGTGGGAAGTTTGGGGAGGGGATGGAACAGGGAGTGCATTATTTGGGAAATTTTATTGTGGTTGTTGTGGTTGCGGGTTGTTATTTATTAGTAGTAGCAGTAGCAGTCGTAGTTAGTTTTTGGTGAGCTCAACAGCTCGAGTCCTAACCAAGGACTTAGGAACGGTCAAGGTTTATTATTATTATTATTATTATTATTATTATTATTATTATTATTATTATTATTATTATTATTATTATTAACCTTATTCATAAAACTCAGCCAACTGAACATTTAAAAATGCATTGCAATATTATTATTATTATTATTATTATTATTATTATTATTATTATTATTATTATTATCATTATCATTATCATTATTATTATTATGTGGTTAATCTTTGGTGAGATTCGCAGCCTTTGAGGCTGGTTGGGAGCTCAACAGCTCGAGTCCTAACCAAGGACCTAGGAACTGTCAAGGTTTATTATTATTATTATTTACTTTATTCATGAAACATAAAACTCAGCCAACTGAACATTTAAAAATGCATTGCAATATTATTATTATTATTATTATTATTATTATTATTATGTGGTTAATCTTTGGTGAGATTCACAGCCTTTGGGGCTGGTTGGGAGCTCAACAGCTCGAGTCCTAACCAAGGACCTAGGAACGGTCAAGTTTTAGTAGTAATACAATACAATACAATAGCAGAGTTGGAAGGGACCTTGGAGGTCTTGTAGTCCAACCCCCTGCCTAGGCAGGAAACCCTATACCGTTTCAGACAAATGGCTATCCAGCATCTTCTTGAAGACTTCCAGGGTTGGGGCATTCACAACTTCTGGAGGCAACTTCTGTTCCACTGGTTTATTTATTTTTATTTATTTATTTTATTTCGATTTATATAACCGCCCTTCTCCATTGAAATGGACCCAGGGCGGTGCACAGGGAGTTAAAATCAATAGATAACAATAAATACAGAGTAATGTCTAAAATAAATTAAACTAAGGACCTGTGCTAAAACATCCCATTAAAATTCTAAAATACATTTACTCATTAGCTAAAATTGAATTAAATCAGAGCTCTAAGCTAGACCGGTTAATTGTTCTCACTGTCAGGAAGTTTCTCCTGAGTTCTAAGTTGCTTTTCTCCTTGATTAGGACCTAGGAACTGTTAAGGTTTATTATTATTATTGTTGTTGTTATTTCTCAATTTACCGGACTTGAACTACTGACTCTACAAAAGGGCCACCTTGCTTGGAACAGCTTCTATCCTCCGACGTTATCTTGACAGTTCCTAGGTCCTTGGTTAGGACTCGAGCGGTTGAGCTACCAACCAGCCCCAAAGGCTGTGAATCTCACCAAAGATTAACAGAAGAAGAAGAAGGAGGAGGAGGAGGAGGAGGAGGAGGAGAGAAGAAGAAGAAGAAGAAGAAGAAGAAGAAGAAGAAGAAGAAGAAGAAGAAGAAGAAGAAGAAGAAGAAGAAGAAGAAGAAGAGAAAGAAAGAAAGAAAGAAAGAAAGAAAGAAAGAAAGAAAGAAAGAAAGAAAGAAAGAAAGAAAGAAAGGAGTTTGGTTCATTGACATTGCAATACCTGGCGCGAATTGAAGATAAAGAACAAGAAAAATAAATCACTGAAGTACCGGGACTTGCAAATTGACGAGCTACCAACCAGCCCCAAAGGCTGTGAATCTCACCAAAGATTAACAGAAGAAGAAGAAGGAGGAGGAGGAGGAGGAGGAGGAGGAGGAGGAGGAGGAGGAGGAGGAGGAGGAAGAAATAGAAGAAGAAGAAGAAGAAGAAGAAGAAGAAGAAGAAGAAGAAGAAGAAGAAGAAGAAGAGAAAGAAAGAAAGAAAGAAAGAAAGAAAGAAAGAAAGAAAGAAAGAAAGAAAGAAAGAAAGAAAGAAAGAAAGAAAGGAGTTTGGTTCATTGACATTGCAATACCTGGCGCGAATTGAAGATAAAGAACAAGAAAAATAAATCACTGAAGTACCGGGACTTGCAAATTGACGAGCTACCAACCAGCCCCAAAGGCTGTGAATCTCACCAAAGATTTACCAGTAATAATAATAATACATTTTCGAATGTTCAGTTGACTGATTTTCATGTTTAATGAATAAAGTTATAACAACAGCAACAAGAATAACAAATAAGAAGAGACTTGGTTGATACCTTAAGACGCTGGCAGCAACTCACATCAAGCGTTAGCACCAGTCAAGTTGTGACACATCTTTAAATGTTCAGTTGACCGAGTTTCATGTTTAATGAATAAAAGAAAATAGCCAGAACCACAACAACAATAATAAGGATAATAACCAGAATTCATGTCTTCCTTTGAAATGAGTTTTCTTTTTTTTAAAAAATAAATTTTATTTACCAACATATAAAATACATATAAAATACACTCATACAAAACTTAGACATACACTACATATACACCATACAATATGAACAGGAACATCCTGTTCTTTCTAATAGCCATTGTTAATCGAAGCCGCTCCTCTTATATTGTCTCCCCTTCTGTTATATTTCATGTGGATTTCGCCCTTCTAAACCCTCTGATTTTACTCCTAACTCCTGTTTTTAAGATTCATCTTTTTTATTTGTGAAATTATGAAATTGATTTGTAGTTTATTAATAAATGCATTCATCTACCTGGCATCCAGGGGTTGCCCTATGGGGAAAAATGGGCAGCGTGTGAATAGAAGAATAGAATAGAACATGGACTAAATATAGAATAGAATAGAATAGAATAGAATAGAATAGAATAAGGAAAGAAGGAAGGAGAATGGAATAGAATAGAACATGGAATAAATATAGAATAGAATAGAATAGAATAGAATAGAATAAGGAAAGAAGGAAGGAGAATGGAATAGAATAGAACATGGAATAAATATAGAATAGAATAGAATAGAATAAGGAAAGAAGGAAGGAGAATGGAATAGAATAGAACAGAATAGAACAGAACATGGAATAAATATAGAATAGAATAGAATAGAATAAGGAAAGAAGGAAGGAGAATGGAATAGAATAGAATAGAATAGAATTCTGTTTGGACCCACAAGGAATTTGTCTTTGGTGCAGATGCTCTCAGCGTACATAAAAAGACCAGATAGATTCGTCGAGAATCATAAGGTACAACGCTTAATGAAAGTCATAGGGTACAAATAAACAATCAGGAAACAATCAATATCAATATAAATCCTAAGGATATAAGCAACAAAGTTAAGAGTCCTTCAGTCATAAGTGCATAAGATTAATCAATCAATCAATTAATCCAGTTCCCGAGACTTCAGAGGAGAGCTAAAAGTAAAGGGACCCAAACTGCTCAGGAACTCCAAAGATCTGGGTGGTTGTTTCTGGGTGGCACCTTTAAGAGGGCCGGACTTCGGCTCCCAGAAGGCATTGCGGGCTGTGGGACGCTGGGAGTTGAAGTCCTACACCTAGTGGCCAAAGTTGGAAAGCCCTGATTCTAAAAAAAAAAAAAAAGGTTTTCAGTCACATGACAAAGATATTTTAAAGTGGCAAAGACAGACACACCGCTATATAGCATGAAATATTAAAACAGCAGCCCTGTCTATATAATATTTATATAAACATTGCACAAAATTGCCATTTTCCAAATAGCAAACCACCTGAAAGAAAATCATGTTTCCAGCATATAGGCAGAAAATTCCATAACAAGGGTGCGGTTCTATTTCGGGAGAGCAGGGCCCCCACATTTTTAGGGGTCACCATAAGCAGGACAGCCTTGATTTCTTAAAGGGGGGTGGGACAAAAACCTTAAGCAACGTCTCTCTGTGTGCTGTTAATCAGAAATAGAGCTGGAAGGGACCTTGGAGGTCTTCTAGTCCAGCCCCATATTATAGCATATTATATTATAGCACTTTATATTATATTATTTTATATTATAGCACTTTATATTATATTATTTTATATTATAGCATTTTATATTATATTATAGCATGTTATATTATAGTTTATTAGATTATATCATAGCCTATTATATTATGGCATATTCTATTATATTATATTATAGCAGATTGTATTATACCATATTATATACTATATTATAGCAGATTATGTTATAGCAGATTATATTATAGCATTTTATATTATTATAGCATGTTATATTATAGTTTATTAGATTATATTATAGCAGAATATATTATGGCATGTTATATTATAGTTTATTAGATTATATTATAGCAGATTATATTATAGCAGATTATACTATATTATAGCATGTTATATTATAGTTTATTAGATTATATTATAACAGATTATATTATAGCATGTTATATTATAGTTTATTAGATTATAATAGCAGATTATATTATAGCAGAGCATGTTACATTATGTCATAATGAAATATGATATGATTATATTACATTATCTTCAAAATCATCCCTTCCTCCTCCTGTTCCTCTCCTCATCCTCTTCCCCTTTTCCTTATACTCCACAAACTTCACTCCCTTTTCTTTTAGCCCTGATGTTGTTACCTAGTTGGGTCATGAAACGTCCCCAAGAAAGCCGCCTAGCTCAGAGAGCACCAGGGACCCCCGCATTTAACTGTACCCCCTTCCTGGTTTCTTCCCGCAGGCGGCCGCCAGTGAGAGGAAGTCGGAGATGCTTCCTGCAGGCTGGAATGCAGACAAGGAACTCTACACTCTGCGCTACCGACTGAAGGACGATTCCCACGACCTGCTGGTGAAGGCCATCTTGATGGACAACAGCATCATCCTCAATGTCATGGTGAGGCTGCTTTTGGAGGCTACGGATTCGGGCTCCCCTAAAGGCTCAAGGGCCCCCCTTGATAAGGTAGACCATAACCTACCACTAGATAAAGTAGAAGAATGTGGGTTAGACAGCATCACCACCAGATGGATTCGCAACTGGCTGACCAACCGCACTCAACGTGTAGTCCTCAATGGAACTGCATCTACATGGAAGGAAGTATGCAGTGGAGTCCCCCAAGGCTCTGTTTGAGGCCCAGGACTATTCAACATCTTCATCCATGATTTGGATGAGGGGATAAATGGGGAACTTATCAAATTTGCAGATGACACCAAGCTGGCAGGAATAGCCAACGCTCCAGAAGATAGGCTCAAGATATAGAAGGATCTTGAGAAACTTGAACATTGGGCACTATCTAATAAAATGAAATTCAAGGGTGAAAAGAGGAAGGTTCTACATTTAGGCAAGAAAAACCAAATGCACGGGGACAGTATAGGTGGTACCTTGCTCAATAGTAGCAACTGTGAGAGGGATCTTGGAGTCCTAGTGGACAACCATTGAAATAGGAGCCAGCCGTGGGCAGCAGCTGCCCAAAAAGCCAACACAGTTCTAGGCTACATAAACTACACCTGACGGTAGAACAAGAAGCAATGGGTGGAAACTAATCGAGGAGAGAAGCAATTTAGAACTGAGGAGAAACTTCCTGACAGTTAGAACAATTAATCAGTGGAACAGAAGTTGCCTCCAGAAGTTCTGAATGCCCCAACACTGCAAGTCTTCAAGAAGATGTTGGATAGCCATTTGTCTGAAATGGCATTGGGCTCCTGCCTAGGCAGGGGGTTGGACTAGAGGACCTCCAAGGTCCCTTCCAACTCTGCTATTGTATTGTATTGAAATAGAAGGAGGGAGGGAGAAGAGAGGAAGGGATGAAGAAGGGAAGAAAGGATGGAAGGAAGGAAGAAAGAAAGAAAGAAAGAAAGAAAGAAAGAAAAAAAGAAAGAAAGAAAGAAAGAAAGAAAGAAAGAAAGAAAGAAAGAAAGAAAGAAAGAAAGAAAGAAAGAAAGAAAGAAAGAAAGAAAGAAAGGAAGTCTTCAAGAAGATGCTTCCCCCGAAGGATGGAGATGTAAACTCAAAGTCTTATGCACTGTTCATTGCCTGCCTTAAAGGTTTTGGTCTCTTTTGAACCCAGAGCAGAAGCCGGGAGGGAGGGAGGGATAACGTGTTTTAGGAATTCCGACGGAGGGACGCTGAGGTTGTCGATCAGATA
Source organism: Rhabdophis nuchalis (assembly GCA_039707465.1). Taxonomy (NCBI): domain Eukaryota; kingdom Metazoa; phylum Chordata; class Lepidosauria; order Squamata; family Natricidae; genus Rhabdophis; species Rhabdophis nuchalis. The sequence goes on along the minus strand of CM077644.1, from coordinate 4,166,571 downwards.
GGTCGGCCGTTCAGCGGTTCGAATCCCTAGCGCTGCGTAATGGAGGGAGCTCCCGTGACTTGTTCCAGCGTCTGCCAACCTAGCAGTTCGAAAGCAGGTAAAAAATGCAGGGAGAAAAATAGAAGCCACCTTTGGTGGGAAGGGAACAGCGTTCCGTGGGCCTTTGGGCGTTGAGTCCTGCCGGCCACATGACCACGGAGACGTCTTCGGACGGCGCTGGCTCTTCAGCTTTGAAAGGGAGATGAGCACCGCCCCCTAGAGTCAGGAATGACTAACACAGATGTGTAAGGGGAATCTTTAGCTTTTACCTGATGGAGGATTACGGTTGAGCTCCATCCTTCACTGTTGTTTCCGTCATTTCTCCATCCAGGATCCCCAAACACAGAAAGTGGCCGATCTGACTTTGAAAATAACGGAATTCGTTGACTCAGAGCATCTGGCAGATTTTGACAAGTAAGTGAAGTTTCTTTTGACATATTTGAGGAGGGAGGGGGGTTGCAAAAATGTCGAGTTGCCATTGTTGTCACTTTCCCCCTCCCCCCCAGTTCTGTCGTAACATTGAATCGTCATTAAGTGAATGGTCGTAAGTCGAGGACCGCGCGTTTCCCGGCGTCCAATGGTTCCCTTTTTTTTTTTTTTTTACAGGGTATATCGGAACGTGGAGGACTTACAGACCCAGATCGTCCATCACATACTCACCCCGTTTGAAACCTTGAAGCAGCCCCCCAGCGTCAAGGAGCCAAAACGGGAGAGGAACCCCTCCCCCCCTAACCCCCCCGACCATGACCCTCTCTGGATCCCGCCTCGGCATCCTCACGGCAGCCGGCAGCCCAACTGGTGAGTGCCTTGGGCTTTGGCGGGCTGGCTGCGCCTGCTTCGTGAATCTGTGGACCTCACTAAGGACTAGAATGATGGTGTTGTGGCCTGGCAGCAGAGCCAGAGAGGAAGGAGGTTGGGGAGGAACCTGGGCCAGTCCTGGAGTCTGGGGAAGGCTCTGAGGAGGGCTCTGTGTCGGAGGCAGAGAGGGGGCCAGAGCCATCTGGCAGTTATCAGCTGCCTTCGGAGTCGGACATCAGTGAGGCAGAAGAACAGGTGGAGCCTGTTCCCAGTGTGCGCATGCACAGAGCTGCCAGACAAAGGGATCAGCTAAAGAACAGGGGTCGACTTGGAAGGAGGGCCACAGGTGGACAATGAACAGCCCCTCCCAGAGAAAATAAAAGAGGGAGCGCCCGGGGAGTGGAGTTTGCAGGAGACCAATGAAAACGAGTTCTCTTTCAGGCCAGATCCCGTCGATCCATTCAATATCGGCAGACAAGATCTGGACCCTTTGGCGTAAGTCGATCCCTCATTTCGAGCGTTGCCTTTTTGCAATTACTCCAGGTGGGTCTCAACCTTAGAGATTTTTAAGAGGGGTGGACTTCAATTCCCAGAATGCCCCAAGTAGCTAGAAGCTTCCTTGGGCAGATGATCTACAAGCCCATCACTTGTCCAGAACTGAATTTTTAAATTGTATTTATTCGATGTTCGTGTCTCGCCTTTATTTGCTTCGTAGATCCCTCCAGACGGCGAACATACCTAATACTCTTTTTTATTTTAAATATTCTTTAATCTTTGCCCTTTGAGAGAGAATGATTGGCCCAAAGTCACCTAGAATAGCCTCCAAAATTAAATCAGAGCCCGAGGCAAAGGATTCCTCAAAGTTCCCATTGATGAAGAGAGACATGTTGGCACATCTGGGGAAACCCGAATCTGAAAGCTTCCCGGTTTTCCCCACCCGGTTGAAAGTTCAAGATCTTGCCCCCCCCAACACCCACCAGTCCATCCCAGGGTCCAATCTCCCACTGCTACGCTGGCAGCTTCCATCCATCCGGTTCCGGTCAGGTGCAAAGGTGCAAAGACAAAGGATGATGACCTTGGCTTTCTAGAAAGAATGTTGTTATGGCTGCCTATCATCTAACTCCGTACAATCCCATTTTCCCACCATAGAAAATGCATAGTAGAATAATAGAAAGCGTGACAGGCCAAAGATCCAAAAGAAAAGATGGGTGCAGGCCTAACCCTAGATGTCTTTCATGTCTAAGACAGGACCAGAACTCCCAGTCTCCCAGTGGTTGGAGCAAAGTCGCCCAGATGTCTTTTATGTCTTAAGACATGACTACAACTCACTGTCTCCTGGCAATTGGCCCAAAGTCACCCAGCCGGCTTTCATGTCTAAAACTGGACTAGAACTCCCAGTGATTGGCCCAAAGTCACCCAGCCAGCTTTCCTGCATAAGGCAGGACTAGAACTCCTAGTCTCCCAGTGATTGGCCCAAAGTCACCCAGCTGGCTTTCATGTCTCAGTCAGGACTAGAACTCCCAGTCTCTTGGTGATTGGACCAAACTCGCCCAGCCGGCTTTTCTGCCTAAGATAGGACTAGAACTCCTAGTCCCCTGGTTTCTAACCCGGTGCATTAACCACTAGAGCAAAAGTCTAATTCACTCCCGATTCTCTTCCTCAGAGGCCGAGGTGGAGGAATGATCTTTGATCCACTTCGATCAGGATCTCGGAATCCTGTCCTGGACCCCTCTTCTGGGCTCCCCAGCAGACTGCCCCCAGGTTCCGTTCCTCCAGGGGCCCGGTTTGACCCGTTTGGACCCCCGGGGACCAGCCGGCCCGGGTGAGTATGGCGTAAATTTATCTCGCTTTGAATTGCTGAAAAGTGGAACGTTCAAACTGTGTTCCTTCTGCATTCGTTGAGAACTTACAACACATTGACGCTAAACTTAAAACGGTCACTAGTCCGTCGCAACTTGAAAAGGTCACTAACCAGTCGGTCGTACGTCAAGGAGTATCTAGCCTAAATTTTATTTTAAATTTAGGAATGTGCCCACGAGGATCGTGATGACCCCAGGGCGTGGCTCGAAAGCAACACAACCAGACTGTCAGGGTTCCAGATAGCACCCAAAATTAAATCAGAGTCTGCGGCATGTTGGCCCATCTGGGAAAACCCGAATCTGGAAGCTTCCCGGTTTGCCCCACCCAGTTGAAAGTTCAAGACCTTGCCCCCTGCACACCCACCAGTCCATCCCGTGGTCCAATCTCCTACTGCCACGCTGGCAGCTTCCACCCATCCAGTTCCGGTCAGGTGCAGAGGTGCAAAGACTAAGGATGACCTTGGCTTTCTAGAAAGAATGTTGTTATGGCTGCCTATCATCTAACTCCGTACAATCCCATTTTCCCACCACAGAAAATGCATAGCAGAAGAATAGAAAGTGTGGCAGGCCAAAGACCCAAAAGGAAAGAGGGCTGCAGGCCAGACCCAGAGAACAGATCTAACGCCCCCTTATTGCTCCAACTGTGCCCCACAACGTCCCCACATTCACTACACGTCCTGGTGCAAAGCTCTCACACAAACCTTCAGAAGGCTCTGGCTGCGAGTAGTCCATTAAGCCAGGTTAATCAAACAGTAACCAGGGCCAGCAATCCAATAAACCAGGTTAGCCAAACAGTAACCAGAGCAAGAAGTTCAACGAAGCGGAACTGGGCACAAGACAGGGCACAGTAATCTCCAGGCGTCGGCAAGTGCCCACGAGGCTCCCCAGATTCAACCCTTGTTCCCGACAAATGCCCCTCTCACCAGCACCTCCTTACATCTCAGTCCCCAGGTGTGCCTTGTGAAAGGGGGCGGAGCACTCTCCTCCCCCATAGTCGGCTCAATCTGCGGCGTTCTCGCCTTCTCTCTTCCCTCCATACTCTCGGATCAGGAGGCGGGGGTCCTTGCTCTTCTCCTGAGCTCTCCCTGTCTGCAGGGCTTACTCCTTCCGAAAAGCCTTCCCTGGACTGACTCTGCCCTTCCCCAGTTGCCCCCAAGGCCAACAGAGCTGGCCTCCTTACAACGCTTCACTTAGTGACCGCTCGAAGATACAACGGCACTGAAAAAAGTGACTTATGACCGTTTTCCACACTTAACAGTCGTTAACAGCCGCTTGGCAACTGACTTGTCTATATGACGGTCGCAGTGACCCGGGGGGGGGGGGTGTCACGTGATCCCCTTTTGCGACCTTCGGACAAGCCAAGTCAGTGGGGAAGCCCCATTCGCTTAACGACCTTGTGACTAACTTAACCGTGGCGGCGATTCACTTAACAACCGTGGCAAGGAAGGTCGTAAAATGGAGCAGACCTCCTTTAATGGAGCAGACCTCCTTTAACAACTGTCTTGTTTAGCAACAGGCATTACCCTGTAATGAGAGAGTGTGAGGAGCTCCAGAGGGATCTCTTGACACTGGGGGAGTGGGCAAACCAGTGGCAAATGAGCTTCAACATTAGTAAGTGCAGAGCAAAAAACCCCAACTACATCTATCAACTGATGGGGTATGAACTCCTTGCAACCAACCAGGAAAGGGACCTTGGTGTCCTGGTGGACAGCTCAATGAAGGTGTCAACCCAGTGTGCCGCAGCAGTGAAAAAAGCAAACTCCTTGCTAGGGATCCTTAGGAAGGGTATAGAAAATAAGTCAGCAAGTGTCATTTTGCCTCTTTATAAATCTATGGTGAGGCCCCATCTGGAGTATTGTGTACAGTTCTGGTCACCAGACCTTCCGAAGGACATTATGGGAATGGAGAAGGTGCAGAGGAGGGCAACCAGAAGGATTAGAGGGCTGGAACACCTTCCTTCCCATCTGAGGCTGCAACGGCTGGGCCTCTTCACTCTAGAACGACGGCGCCTGAGAGGTGACCTGATTGAAGTCTATCAAATCATGCACGGTGTGGACAAAGTAGAAAAGGAAAAACGGTTTTCCCTATCGCACAACACTAGAACTAGGGGGCACTCCAGGAAACTTTTGGAAGCTAGACCTCAAACAAATAAGAGGAAGGACTTTTTCACCCAGAGGATCCCTGGTCTATGGAACTCCCTGCCAGAAGAAGGGGTGACAGCTGTCAGCCTCGACACCTTTAAGAAAGGATGAGAGGAGTTCATGGAGAACAAGGGTATCCATGGCTATCATGATGGATGCCCAAGGACACCCTCCGGGTTGGAGAGATAGGCAGGGTGTCTCTCCATGCCATTTGCAGGGAATCACAAGCAGGTGAAGACATCTGCTTGGGAAGACCCTGAAGCAAATGGGGAGCCACTGTGGGAGACAGAAGGCTGGACTGGATGGGCTGTGGCCTCTTCCAGCAAGGCTGTTCTTATGGATGGATGGATGGATGGATGGATGGATGGATGGATGGATGGATGGATGGATGGATGGATGGATGGATGGATGGATGGATGGATGGATGGATGGATGGATGGATAGATAGATAGATAGATAGATAGATAGATAGATAGATAGATAGATAGATAGATAGATAGATAGATAGATGATAATTAGAAAAGAGATAGACGATAGAGAGAGAGAGATGATAGATAGATGATAATTAGTAGATAGATAGAAGATAGAGAGAGATGATAGATAGATCATCTTTAGACGAGTTCATGGAGAACAAGGGTATCCATGGCTATCATGATGGATGCCTAACGACACCCTCCGGGTTGAAGAGATAGGCAGGATGTCTCTCAATGCCATTTGCAGGGAATCATAGCAGGTGAAGACATCTGCTTGGGAAGACCCTGAAGCAAATGGGGAGCCACTGTGGGAGACAGAAGGCTGGACTGGATGGGCTGTGGGCTCCTCCAGCGAGGCTGTTCTTATGTTTACCCGGGCTCAATTATGTCCGTCCGTCGAAAGCTGCCTCCATTAACATTTTTAACCTCGGGCGCCGTAATTTGCGTGCATAATTTGTGCCACTGTTTAATCTTAGCCTTGGTTTAATTTCGATCGATTCCTGTTCGTTTGGAGGCTTAGCATTTTTCAATCTAGCTCATCCAGATGGCCTGAGATTAGCTGCATAACTGAGTTAAGCATCTTACGTAAACACAACCCGGGATTTTATTCTAGGATTATGTTCTTTATCTGACAGCATTTCCCTCCTGCCCCCCATCAGCCATCTCTGTGCTAAAGCATCAATAAAAACAAACGGCAACGAAAACTTCCTTAAATCATATTGACGTCCATAATCCACTTGGCGTTCGCAAGGACTGAAATCGTAAAGACCCAGAAAAACCTTTTTTTTTTTTTTGTAAAACAATTTTTATTGGTTTTTAAAATATACATAGGGAAAGGGATATAGGGTAAATATAACATTTTAGTAGCTCCCATGCCAATGATGGTGGTCCTCCCAAAACTTCATAAAAGTACAGTTGTTTAGAAAGAAAAAAGAAGTATGTACATAATTTACATTGTATAGTTCATACGTTCAATCATATTTTCCTTTGCCATCTTATTAGTATCGACAATCACAATAACATTTCAAATAAAGTCATTTTTGAGATCTAAGTCTTTTTGCTATTGATTCTTCTTCCTCGTCATCGGGCGGGGCCATCGCCCCCCCTGTTCCCCCGTCTTCGGCCCGTAGGAGTGAAGCGTGCTTTTGAAGAAAGGCCTCCGTCTCTTCTAATGTTTTAACTCTGATCCTACCCCCCTCGCAGAAGACCAGCATTCCCTCTGGCAATACCCATTTGAACCAAATTCCTTTTTTATATAATTTCTTTTTTTAAAAAATAATTTTTTATTTATTCGTTAAAAAAAATAATCATACAAACATAATTTTAAACATATTGCCGTCACAGCTCGAGAAAGCGATAACATTTAAATAACCCAACTTAACATTACAGTCCTAATAGTAGGCCTAATATTTAACACCAACATTTACACTATATACAGCCCATCTAGTTAACCTACCTACTTCATCATTCTTATTCGTCCTTTAATTTCTGATTGATATTATTTACCAATATTCGATTTAAACATATATTATTGCTTCAGTTGTTATTATTCGGTCATTCCCGTATCCCGTTATACCACCTCTTCCACGAGTTATAGAATTCTGAGTCCTTTTTTCCTTTAATTAATTTTGTTAATCTGTCCGATTCTGCGCACTCATTAATTTTGTTTATTACTGCCCTATCCGTCGGTATTTGATCATTCTTCCATTCCTGGGCAAATGCCAATCTTGCCACAATAATTATGTGCAACACCAAAAACCATATCTCCATGTTGATATCTGGGGGTTTGAGTCCTAACAGGAAGGTTTCAGGTTTCAAATCTAATCGATGTTGGGTGATTTCTATTAACCACTGCCTGATCTTTTTCCAGTATTTAATCGCCATTGGGCAGGTCCACCACTGATGGAAATAGGTCCCCTCTCTCTCTTTTTTATATAATTTCTTAGACAAGAAGGAATATTTCCTTCTTATTTCTCTAATTTTTTTCGGAATTTGTTTCAAAATGGTTATTTCTTTATCTTGGTACTTTAAGGGTCCTCCCGGTTGAGCCCTCAATATCTCATCCCTTGTGGACCTCCTTAGGAATTTAACATGTACCTCTCTTGGTACATTGTGTATTCTAGCATATGCTGAATTAATTCTATAAAGACCCAGAAAATCCTGCCCATGCCAGTCAAAGCCTCTCGTATATTCAAACAATCTATCGAAAAGTGATAGAAAAGAGGCAGAAGAAAACACATAATACAAATACAAAGAAGAGAGAGAAAAAAGGAATCTTAAGAACATGAGATAAAAGGACCACCAGAAAATTGATGAAAAGTGGAACATTAAAGAGAGTAAGAAATGAACTAAGAGAAAAGAGTTGGAAAAGGAGGAAGGGAAAGAAAGGGAGATATTCATAGAATAAAATGAAAGAGTGCAGAGAAGAGCAATAAAGAGGATTAGGAAACTGGAGACTAAACCATATGAAGAACGGTTGCAGGAACTGGGTAGGTCTAGTTTAATGAAAAGAAGGACCAGGGGAGACATGATAGCAGTCTTCCAATATCTCAGAGGGTGCCCCAAAGAAGAGGGAGTCAAGCTATTCTCCAAGGCACCTGAAGGACAAGAAGCAATGGGTGGAAACTAATCAAGGAGAGAAGCAACTTAGAACTGAGGAGGAATTTCCTGACAGTTAGGACAATTTATCAGTGGAACAGAAATTGCCTCCAGAAGTTGTGAATGCCCCAACACTGGAAGTCTTTAAGAAGATGTTGGATAGCCATTTGTCTGAAATGGTATAGGGTTTCCTGCCTAGGCAGGGAGTTGGACTGGATGACCTCCAAGGTCCCTGGCAACTCTGCTATTGTATTGTATTGTATGTTAATACTGGTAATGATATGTAGCCACTTAAGGCGTAAGGAAATTATATTAACATTATTAATTGTGGATAACAAATTAAGTAAAATGCTTATTATATTAAAATTGAATTTGAGGATATATGCTACCTAGAGAAAATAGAATAACAGATGAAAAATACAATACAATACAATAGCAGAGTTGGAAGGGACCTTGGAGATCATCTAGTCCAATCCCCTGCCTAGGCAGGAAACCCTATACCGTTTCAAACAAATGGCTATCCAACATCTTCTTAAAGACTTCCAGTGTTGGAGCATTCACAACTTCTGGAGGCAACTTCTGTTCCACTGATTAATTGTTCTCACTGTCAGGAAATTTCTCCTCAGTTCTAAGTTGCTTCTCTCCTTGATTAGTTTCCACCCATTGCTTCTTGTCCTGCCCTCAGGTGCTTTGGAGAATAGTTTGACTCCCTCTTCTTTGTGGCAACCCCTGAGATATCGGAACACTGCTATCATGTCTCCCCTGGTCCTTCTTTTTATTGGATGAAATGAAATGATTAAATGAAACGATAAATTTGGTTTACTGTTGAAGGGGCAAATATTGATATTGTTTAAAAAATTGAATTGGAAACTCCTGACATCAAGCATTCTTCATTCCTCTTTCAGGCCCAATCCCGATCACCTTCGCCCTCCGGACTACGACGATATGTTCATGTGACGAACCGCCAAGATTCCGCATCTCTTTCCCGGCAGACTGACGTCTGGTGCTAATCCAGACATGGGGCAAAGTTGGCCCTGTCCTGCAGCGATTTTCTGTCCCGGCCCGCCTGTTTTGGTCTCCCTCCTATAAAACCAAAGAGAAAAGGGCACGCCGTTTTTTCTTTCAGCCTCTGGCCTTTTTCTCTGTCTCCCTCCCGGCATTTTACACGCGCTCCATCCGGGACGCCAATTTTGACAATTGGGCGCTCCGAGATCAGCGGTGTTTAAAAGTCTAGGACTCTTTTCGAAAGCGGCGAGCAATGCCAGAACCTCCTTGGAAGGTTCTGTCTATATCAGGACAGTTAACCTGGTTTAATCCCAAATCCAATTTGTAATGAAACGGGGTAGCGTTACAGAAGGTTAGGTCGACCACCAACATCTTCCTCGTCTCCTGTTTTCAGATCCTCCTGATTTCTCGCGGAAACAAATGGTATGCCCGTACGGGGAGTTTTGTCCCATGCCGGCCCAAATTTTGGTGGCGATGTGATCCTGCAAAGTGGCCCCCTCCTTTTCCTCACTTCCAGCCCCCTTAATTTTCCTCCCCTTTGCCAAAACGTCACGGAGTGTGGATAAACTGAACGAGAATTTGGAGGTGCCCAAATACCTGTGGTAGACTTAGGAAATTTAACAACGAATGGGCAGTATTTGGGCCAATACTGTTGTTTTGATGAGTTGAGGCTGGTTCAAAGAGCTGCTTTAATGAGGATAAATCGCTGAGTCCCGTCTCCCCCCCGCCCCTATCTTCAAACACAACACAACCACACATGTCTACATGCCCAAAGCTGGCCGCAATTGAACTGGTTTTGCCGGTAGGAGACGCTGCCACCTCGGTGCCCAATTCCACCTGGAAAGGCTTCGCGTCTCCATTACAGGTTGCAATTCGTTGCCTTAACAAAAAAACACACAATAAAATGAACAATGAACCTCGGTCTGCAGTCTCTCCAAACAAATTTATTTATGAAGTTTATGTGCTGCCCTTAGGAGCGGTGCAGTGGCCTAGAGGTGAAGTCCTCACCCCACAATCAGGAGGCTGTAAGTTCGATCCTAGGTAGAGGCAGATACAACATTTCTCTCTGGGCACAATCAGAACATATCTGGCTTAGGACCTGGGTACCTACGAGATCGCCTTCTGCCACCGAGAGCCTCCCACCGGCCCGTGCGCTCCCCTAGAGAGGGTCTCCTCATGGTGCCGTCGGCTAGACAATGTCGACTGGCGACACCCAGGGGGAGAGCCTTCTCCGTGGGAGCACCTGCCCTCTGGAAGGAATGGCCCCCGGAATTAAGAACTATCCCTGACTTAAACACCTTCCGCCGTGCTCTCAAAACCTTTTTCTTCCAACAAGCCGGGCTGGCATAAAACATGATTTTTAAATTACGAATTTTTATTCGTTTTAATCCGGGTTTGTTTGATTTTTTCATTGTTAGGCCAAATTCTTTAATATCTCTTTTAAAAACTTTTTAAACTTTTGTATATTTGTTTTACTCTGGCTGTACACCTCCCTGAGTCCTTCGGGAGTAGGGCGATATAAAAAACCAATTAAACCTAAAACCTAAACCATCGGTTGAACTAAACTCCGTATTGGCAACAGGAAAGCATCTGGCCAGTAAATACTCTGCTAGCTCCATTCAATTGCCCAGGCTCCATCCCGCAAGCCGTCATTAAATGAAGATGATGATTTGCTGCCCGCCTCTTATCCAGCGATTCTGGTCGGCTTACAACATAAAAGAATTTTTAAAAAACCATTAAAAATCGTCAGTCATAGAACCACAGCAGATAAAAACATGAACAAATAAAGTCAGCACAGGTAGTCCTCAACTTATAACAGTTCATTTGGTGATTGAAGTTAACAACGGCACCGAAAAAAGTGACCTCTGACCGTTTTTCACATTTAACAACCATTGCAGCATCCCCAGGGGTCACGTGATCAACATTCAAACGCTTGATTCGTAGTTACGACGATCGCAGTGTCTCGGAATCATGGGATTCCCCTTTTGCGACCTTCTGACCAGCGACGTCCATGGGGAAGCCGCTTTCACAACTGCGTTACCAGCTGGAGAACTGCCACGACTCGCTTTGCAGCCGTGGAAAGAAAGGTCGTAACATGGGGCAAAAGTCACTTCGCTGTCTCGCTTAGCAACGGAAATGTTGGGCTCAGTTGTGGTCGTAAGTCGAGGACTACCTGTAATGCCAGATGGCAAAGGAGGGAGCCGGACACATGGGAGGGAGGGAGGTAGAATTAAGTTTTAATGAGTCAAAACAAGGGTGAGATTCAGCCGGTCTGGATGAGTTCCGGCAAACCGAATGCAAATTTTGGCCCTATGTCTAAAACAGAACTAGAACTCCCAGTCTTCTGGTGTTTGTTCCAAAGTCACCTAGTTGGCTTTTATGTCTGAGACGGAACTAGAACTCCCAGTCTTCTGGTGTTTGTTCCAAAGTCACCTAGTTGGCTTTTATGTCTGAGACGGAACTAGAACTCCCAGTCTTCTGGTGTTTGTTCCAAAGTCACCTAGTTGGCTTTTATGTCTGAGACGGAACTAGAACTCCCAGTCTTCTGGTGTTTGTTCCAAAGTCACCTAGTTGGCTTTTATGTCTGAGACGGAACTAGAACTCCCAGTCTTCTGGTGTTTGTTCCAAAGTCACCTAGTTGGCTTTTATGTCTGAGACGGAACTAGAACTCCCAGTCTTCTGGTGTTTGTTCCAAAGTCACCTAGTTGGCTTTTATGTCTGAGACGGAACTAGAACTCCCAGTCTTCTGGTGTTTGTTCCAAAGTCACCTAGTTGGCTTTTATGTCTGAGACGGAACTAGAACTCCCAGTCTTCTGGTGTTTGTTCCAAAGTCACCTAGTTGGCTTTTATGTCTGAGACGGAACTAGAACTCCCAGTCTTCTGGTGTTTGTTCCAAAGTCACCTAGTTGGCTTTTATGTCTGAGACGGAACTAGAACTCCCAGTCTTCTGGTGTTTGTTCCAAAGTCACCTAGTTGGCTTTTATGTCTGAGACGGAACTAGAACTCCCAGTCTTCTGGTGTTTGTTCCAAAGTCACCTAGTTGGCTTTTATGTCTGAGACGGAACTAGAACTCCCAGTCTTCTGGTGTTTGTTCCAAAGTCACCTAGTTGGCTTTTATGTCTGAGACGGAACTAGAACTCCCAGTCTTCTGGTGTTTGTTCCAAAGTCACCTAGTTGGCTTTTATGTCTGAGACGGAACTAGAACTCCCAGTCTTCTGGTGTTTGTTCCAAAGTCACCTAGTTGGCTTTTATGTCTGAGACGGAACTAGAACTCCCAGTCTTCTGGTGTTTGTTCCAAAGTCACCTAGTTGGCTTTTATGTCTGAGACGGAACTAGAACTCCCAGTCTTCTGGTGTTTGTTCCAAAGTCACCTAGTTGGCTTTTATGTCTGAGACGGAACTAGAACTCCCAGTCTTCTGGTGTTTGTTCCAAAGTCACCTAGTTGGCTTTTATGTCTGAGACGGAACTAGAACTCCCAGTCTTCTGGTGTTTGTTCCAAAGTCACCTAGTTGGCTTTTATGTCTGAGACGGAACTAGAACTCCCAGTCTTCTGGTGTTTGTTCCAAAGTCACCTAGTTGGCTTTTATGTCTGAGACGGAACTAGAACTCCCAGTCTTCTGGTGTTTGTTCCAAAGTCACCTAGTTGGCTTTTATGTCTGAGACGGAACTAGAACTCCCAGTCTTCTGGTGTTTGTTCCAAAGTCACCTAGTTGGCTTTTATGTCTGAGACGGAACTAGAACTCCCAGTCTTCTGGTGTTTGTTCCAAAGTCACCTAGTTGGCTTTTATGTCTGAGACGGAACTAGAACTCCCAGTCTTCTGGTGTTTGTTCCAAAGTCACCTAGTTGGCTTTTATGTCTGAGACGGAACTAGAACTCCCAGTCTTCTGGTGTTTGTTCCAAAGTCACCTAGTTGGCTTTTATGTCTGAGACGGAACTAGAACTCCCAGTCTTCTGGTGTTTGTTCCAAAGTCACCTAGTTGGCTTTTATGTCTGAGACGGAACTAGAACTCCCAGTCTTCTGGTGTTTGTTCCAAAGTCACCTAGTTGGCTTTTATGTCTGAGACGGAACTAGAACTCCCAGTCTTCTGGTGTTTGTTCCAAAGTCACCTAGTTGGCTTTTATGTCTGAGACGGAACTAGAACTCCCAGTCTTCTGGTGTTTGTTCCAAAGTCACCTAGTTGGCTTTTATGTCTGAGACGGAACTAGAACTCCCAGTCTTCTGGTGTTTGTTCCAAAGTCACCTAGTTGGCTTTTATGTCTGAGACGGAACTAGAACTCCCAGTCTTCTGGTGTTTGTTCCAAAGTCACCTAGTTGGCTTTTATGTCTGAGACGGAACTAGAACTCCCAGTCTTCTGGTGTTTGTTCCAAAGTCACCTAGTTGGCTTTTATGTCTGAGACGGAACTAGAACTCCCAGTCTTCTGGTGTTTGTTCCAAAGTCACCTAGTTGGCTTTTATGTCTGAGACGGAACTAGAACTCCCAGTCTTCTGGTGTTTGTTCCAAAGTCACCTAGTTGGCTTTTATGTATGTTAGTTTTATGAGCTGATCAATAAATAAATCAGGGAGACTTGGATAGATCTATTTCGAGCTTTTTAGCTCTCATCAGCTAGCCACACCCTTACTGGGATTTGAACCGGGGCTGTATTGCATATCAGGCAAGAGCCTTTAGCCATTCAGCCAGCCAGGTTCTCTTATTGCTTCAGCGGGAGGATTAGTATTAGTATTAGTATTAGTATTAGAGTGTTAGATTTTGAGCTGATAAATAAATAAACAGAAAAATAGATTCTGCCTAGATGGTCTCTGGTGATGAGCCAAAAGGCAGAAAAGGAAACCAGTATGCTTCCTCCCTTAATTGGGGTTTACCAGGGTGATGCAACACAAATATATATATATTGTTTTGAAGTCGTCACCTGTTTGTGTGTGTGTGTGTGTGTGTGAGAAGCTTTTGAGCTGATTAAAAGTGGCTAAGGCGTCTGCCTAACATGTAATACAGCCCCGGTTCGAATCCCAGTAAGGGTCTGGCTAGCTGATGAGAGCTAAAAAGCTCGAAATAGATCTATCCTAGTCTCCCTGATTTATTTATTGATCAGCTCAAAAACTTAACACACATATAAAAAAATTACACAACGGAACTCATGGCTTTCTGTCTAGATGGTCTCTGGTGATGAGCCGAAAGGCAGAAAAGAGAAGCAGTGTGCTTCCTCCCTTAATTGGGGCTTAACAGGGTGTTGTGACACAAGCATATACTTATCCTCCTGTCTCAGCTGATCAGGAAGAGAACCTGGTGGCCTAATGGCTAAGGCTCCTGCCTAGCATGGAACATAGCCCCTGTTCGAATCCCAGTAAGGGTATGACTAGCTGATGAGAGCTAAAAAGCTCGAAATAGATCTATCCTAGTCTCCCTGACTTATTTATTGATCAGCTCAAAAACGTAACACACACATATATATATATGTGAAAGAGAGAGAACTTGGACCTCAATATAGGAAGGAAACATTCATCGCAGGAACAGAATTTTATGCAACGATGCAAAGAAGCCAAAAGATTAAATTAAAATATTAAACATTTGCCGTCACTTGCGCAACGGAGGTTAACGCCGCCCAATTTAATGGACCCTCGAGAATAACAGAAAACGTCCCTTCCATAATCGGTCTGTGCAACTGCGGCTTCCTTCCCCCTGTGAGAATTCAAGACTAATTAAACAGGCTGCGATCCATCGTGGCTTGTTTTGAAGCGGTGACGTGTTTTGGATAAGGACATAAATCCTGAGGAGCGTTTTTCCTTTGGGGATGGGACACTGGAAAGAAAATCAGATTTTTTCCCCCCCAAATGTCAATTGTTCCTTTCCACACTAAGATAATTCAGGTTCCCTGTTTGTGGCTTAATTCAATCCGCCTCTAAGATGGATTAAAACTAGGTTCTCCCTTGGCCATGTTTGTTTGTTTGTTTGTTGAACCCCAATCCACCGGTGGATCACCACCGAGACCAGAAGAATCCATGTTGCTAAGCAAGGCGATTGTTAAGTGAGTCAGGTCCAATTTTGCAATTTAGAGCTGAGGTGGCGCAGTGGTGAGAGTGGGGTACTGCAGGGCTTCTTCTGCTGACTGCCGGCTGCCTGCAATTTGGCTGATCGAATCTCACCAGGCTCCAGGTGGACTCCGCCTTCCGTCCTTCGGTGGTGGGTCAAATGAGGACCCCGATTGTTGGGGGGGGGGGGAAGAGGCTGACCGTAAACCGCTTAGAGAGGGCTCTACTGCTTAGAGAGGGCTCTACTGCTCCGTGAAGCAGTAGATAAGTCTATTTGCTTTTCTTTCTTCTTTCTTTCTTTCTTTCTTTCTTTCTTTCTTTCTTTCTTTCTTTCTTTCTTTCTTTCTTTCTTCCTTCCTTCCTTTTTCTTTCTTTCTTTCTTTCTTCCTCCCTCCCTCCCTCCCTCCCTGCCTGCCTGCCTGCCTCTCTTCCATCTCTCTAATTCGCCTTCATTCCTTCCTTCCCCCCTCCCTCCCTCCCTGCCTCCCTCCCTCCCTCCCTCCCTCCCTGCCTCTCTTCCATCTCTCTAAGTCTCCTTCATTCCTTCTTCCCTCCCTCTCTCCCCTTCTTCCCTCTTCCATCCTTCCCCTGCCTTCCTTCCTTTTCTATCCTCCACCCATCTACCCACCCTCTCCTTCCTCCTTCCCCCTTGCCTCTCTTCCATCTCTCTAGTTCTCCTTCCTCTCTCCCTCCCTCCCTCCCTCTTTGCTTCCCTCCTTTTCTGCCCTCTCTCCCCTTCTTTCCTTCCCTTCCTATCCTCCACCCACCCACCCATCCTCTCCTTCCATTTTTCCTTCCTTCCTTCCTTCCTTCCTTCCTTCCTTCCTTCCTTCCTTCCTTCCTTCCTTCCTTCCTTCCTTCCTTCTTGCCTCAAAATCAGGACGCTGTGTGTTCCCTCCTAGGCAGAGGCAGTCGTAGGAGTCTCCTGCTTGGGCAGGGGGGGGTTGGGCTAGATGACCTCCAAGGTCCCTTCCAACTTGGTTAATCTGTTCGGGCGACCCAACCAGAATGCAACCAACGCCCCAAATCCAACTGTGGTTGTTTTTTTAAGACCAACGGAAGGCCCCAACGTCTTGCACAATAAGAAATCGACTTTCTTCATTTCCTTTATTTTTTTAAAACAACCACTTTTTTTCCTCTAAACCCCCCCCCGCCCCCGCCCTTTGTCTTCATGATAAAGAGAGGCCATGGGGGGGTGGGGAGGGTGATGTGTAATTAAAAAAAAGAAATCAGCAAAGGCAGCTCGATTCCCCCTCGGAAATCCTGAAATATCAAACCATTGTCTCCCTTAGCAACATAAACTTTGGGTTCAATTATCGTCGTACGTTGAGGAGCTCTTGCCTCACAGTCAGGAAGTTGTGAGTTGGATCGTAGGTCGAGGCAGATGTAGGGTCTCCTGCTTGGGCAGGGGGTTGGACTAGATGACCTCCAAGGTCCCTTCCAACTCTGTTAATCTGTTACTCCTCCATCCCTCCCTCCCTCCCTCCCTCCCTTCCTTCCTTCCTTCCTTCCTTCCTTCCTTGGTAGAGGCAGATGTAGGGGTCTCCTTGGGCAGGGGGGTTGGACTAGATGACCTGCAAGGTCCCTTTCAACTCTGTTAATCTGTTACTCCTCCCTCCCTTCTTTCCTTCCTTTCCTTCCTCCCTCCCTCCCTTCCTTCCTTCCTTGGTAGAGGCAGATGTAGGGGTCTCCTGCTTGGGCAGGGGGTGGACTAGATGACCTGCAAGGCCCCTTCCAACTCTGTTAATCGGTTACTCCTCCCTCCCTCCCTTCCTTCCTCCCCTCCTTGGTAGAGGCAGATGTAGGGGTTTCCTGTTTGGGCAGGGGGGGTTGGACTAGATGACCTGCAAGGTCCCTTCCAACTCTGTTAATCTGTTACTCCTCCCTCCCTCCCTCCCTCCCTTCCTTCCTTCCTTGGTAGAGGCAGATGTAGGGTCTCCTGCTTGGGCAGGGGGGTTGGACTAGATGACCTGCAAGGTCCCTTCCAACTCTGTTAATCTGTTACTCCTCCCTACCTCACTCACTCACTCCCTCACTCCCTTCCTTCCTTCCTTGGTAGAGGCAGATGTAGGGGTCTCCTGCTTGGGCAGAGGGTTGGACTAGATGACCTGCAAGGTCCCTTCCAACTCTGTTAATCTGTTACTCCTCCCTCCCTCCCTCCCTTCCTTCCTTCCTTCCTTCCTTCCTTCCTTCCTTCCTTTCCTTCCTCCCTTCCTTCCTTCCTTCCTTGGTAGAGGCAGATGTAGGGTCTCCTGCTTGGGCAGGGGAGTTGGACTAGATGACCTGCAAGGTCCCTTCCAACCCTGTTAATCTGTTCTTCCTTCCTTCCTTCCTTCCTTCCTTCCTTCCTTCCTTCCTTCCTTCCTTCCTTCCTTCCTTCTTCCCTTCCTTCCTTCTTCCCTGCCTCCCTGCCTCTCTTCCATCTCTCTAATTCTCCTTCCTCCCTCCCTCCCTCTCTCCTGAAATATCAAAAACGGGCTGTTCTTTTTTGCTCCCCTCCCCCTGGATCGTGGCTCTTCTCTTCCCCCCCACCCCCCCATCCATGCAGAGGTCACCCTTGATTTTCGCCCCGTCTGCACTGCACCGGTTCCATTTTTAACCTTCCTGCTGACACATTTCCCACTATGGGGACCACACGCTGGCGAGCATGAATGTTTCATGAACCTCAGAGGAAATTTTATCCAGAGAGCGTTTTGTGTTGTCCAAAATCAGGAAGCCGGGCGAAGAGGAAGGGCAAAGCAGCTGGGAGGGAGGGGCGGAAAGGGGGGGGCTTGAAAAACCAGGATGGGTTTCCCTCCCCCCTCCCTAAAAAAAGGGCGGTCAAGTTGTGGAAATGAGGACGGGGTGGGGGGGGGAGACGAGGGGTTTGCTGGTGTGGAATTTGTGTGTGTGTGTGTGTGTTGGTATGTGAGGTTGTGTGACGAGGCTCGGCTTTCACAAATGGGGGGGGAGTGGAGTCCCCATTTTGGGCCAAATGGGGTAGAGTGGGAGACACACACACACACACACACACACACACACACACGGGTCTCCCTCGCAGGGGTTGGGTGAGCTTGGGTTGCGCTTGGGAGGGGCAGCGGCCCCAATAGGGCAAGGTGACCCAGAAAGTTGCCCTTGCTAAAGATTGCAGCAAAAGAGAAGGAGGGAGGGAAAGGGGGAGAGAGGGAGGGAAAGGGAGGGAGGGAGAGAAGAAGGGAGAGGAGGAAAGAGCCAGAAAGGGGAGAGAGGGAGAAAGGGAGAGAGATAGAGAGGGAGAGAAAGAGAGAGAAGGAGATAGAGGGAGAGGTGAGGGGGGGGGAAGAGGGAGGGGGAGAGTGGGGGAGAAAGAAAGAGATAGAGCCAGAGAGGGAGGGAGAGAGAGGGAGGAGAAGGGGAGAGAGGGAGAGGGGAGGAAAGGGAAAGAGAGAGGGAGAAAGAGGGAGGGAGAGAAAGAGGGAGGGTGGGAGAGGGAGAGGGAGGGATAGGGAGGGAAAGAGAGAAAGGGAGAAGAGAAAGAGGAAAAGAGGGGAGAAGAGGGGAAAGGGAGAAAGAGGGAGGGAGGGGGAGAGGGAGGGGGAAAGACATGGACAGAGGGTGAGAGAAAGAGGGAGGGAAGAGGAAGAGAGGGAGGGAGAGGGGAGGAAAGGGAAAGAGAGGGAGAATGAGGGAGGGAGAGGGAGGGAGAGAAAGAGGGGGAAGATGGGAGAGGGAGGGAGAGAAGGAGAGGGAGAAAGAGGGAAAGGAAGAGGGAGGGAGGGAGAAAGATGGAAAGAAAGGGGGAGAAAGGGAGGATGAGAGAGGGAGAAGGAGAAAGAGGGAGGGATAGAGAGGGAAAGAGAAAGGGAGTGAGAGGGAGAGAAAGAGGGGGAAGGATGGGAGAGGGAGCGAGAGAAGGAGAGAGGGAGAAAGAGGGAAGGGGAGGGAGGGAGAAAGAGACAGAGAGAGGGAAAGAAGGGGAGAACCACCGAGCTCCGAAAATACAACCAACTTGAACTGCGCTTAGGGGTGGGCGGCTCCTTCCAATCGCGGCCGACCTCCAGGGAGGGGTTGGGGGCTTCCAGGCCTTGTGGTACTCGAACAGTTGAGCCGTTTGAAACGTCTGCTGGGCGAGTCCTCTGTTTATGACCTCGGACATCTTACGGGGGACTCCAAAGGTTTCTCTGCGCCTCAACGCCTCTAGGAGAAGCCCCAAGACTCCCGGGAGGTTACAAAATACATATTTTGGTTGCCCAACAGTGGCTGTTGTTGTTATTGTTGTCGTTGTTGTTGTTGTTGTAAGTGTGGGTGTGAGCAAGAGAGGCATCCTTGCTGGGCCAAAACCGTTGCTGGCAAAAGGTTTTGTTTTGGGAGAGATTAAAAACCCCAGTTTCTGAACTCCGAAACTCTCCTGGGAGAAGAGAAGCTCGAATCCTTGTCCTGCCAGTTGCTTCTTCCAAAGGTTTCCGATGGAGGAGAAGGTTTGTAGCTCAGTCCTTGGTGCTGTCTCAGCTGTGCTCACAGACGTCTCACGACCTGACTATGGAGCATCGTCAGTGCTAGAAGAGGCGGGGTTGCAGGGAGGAGGAGGAGGAGGAGGAGGAGGAGGAGGAATCCATGGGTCTTTTGGAGCTCAATTGTCTTCTCCCGGAGGTTTCATTTGGAGGTGAACCCCACTCCCTTCAAGCACTGAGGATGTTACCTAGCTGGGTCACAAAATGTCTGAAAGAAAATAAACAAGCTCAGAAGCACCAAAGACCCCACAGTCCTCCTCCTCCTCCTCCTCCTCCTCCTCCTCCTCCTCCTCCTCCTCCTCCTCCTCCTCCTTTTGGCAAATCCAACTCCCACTTTTACCACTGATGATGTTACCTAGTTGGGTCATGAAATGTTTGCAAGAAAACCACCAAGGATTCCCACAGTCGTCCTCTTTCTCCTCCTCTCCCTCTCCTCCTCCTCCTCTTCACCCCACTCCCTCCAAGCACTGATGATGTTCCCTAGTTGGATAATGAAATGTCTATAAGAAAACCACCAAACTTAGAGAGCACCAAGGACCCCACAGTCCTCCTCCTCCTCCTCCTCCCTACAAACCCTTCTCCCTTCTAGCACTGATGATATTCCCTAGTTGGGTCCCAAAACGTCTGCACGTAAACCACCAAATGTAGAGAGCACCAAGGACCCCACAGCTGTCTTCCTCCTCCTCCTCCTCTTCTCTTTTCCATCTCCTCCTCCTCCTCTCCTCCACACCCCCTTCCAGCACTGATGATGTCCCCTAGTTGGGTCACGAAACGTCTGCACGAAAACCACCCAGCTGAGAGAGCCCCAAGGACCCCAAGGACCCCAAGGGGGGGGGGGAAGGACCGTACCCCCAATCCCTCAAATATCCAGAGAGCGATCAGCAGCTCTGCGTGACGTGGGTCATGTCGGTCATCTGGATGACCTCGTTCTCCACCAACGTCTGTCCTCCTTCTCCGTTGAGCTGCCTCATCCTCAGGTTGATGGAGCCGTAAGTCTTCCGGGGCCCTCTGGAGACCCGGAAGGTCCTTCTCCGGTAGAGTTCCCCTTTGTACATGGAGACCATCAAGAGCACAGAGAGGAGCATCCCACCCAAAGTCAACATGACCAAGCCGGCAATGATGCACTTGTCCAAATGAGAGCTGAGGCGGGCGTAGTACATCTCCAGCCTCTCCATCTGCCGGGCGGACACGGTATCCGGGTTCACCCGAACTTCGCGCGGGATGCTGTAAGCCACGATCACCAGCAAAATCCCACCCACCAGGAAGACCAAGGCCAAGATGAAGCCGTAATCGACGGAGTTCCCCGTTGGGTCTGACAAGGTTGCATCCTCTGATCTCGGAGAAAGGTCCTCGGTGGGAGGGGCTGGGTGTTCCTTGGAGCTCCCCGGTCCTCTCTGGAAGGACGTCTCCTCCTCTTCCTCTTCCTCCTCCACCTCTTCCTCTTCTTCCTCCCTCTGGTAGGAAGCATTCTCAATGCCTATTGAGAATGTCCTCAATATCCGGGGAGCTGTCCTTGGTGCTGAAGGCTTCTCTTGTCTTCCGCTCTGGCTGGACCCAAGATGACTTTCCAAGACCGTCAGTTCCAGGGGGCTGGTGGAAGCCATTGGGATGGTCTCTCCTGGGTCATCCCCCTTAGTGCTTCACCTGGAGGCACATTAAAAAAAAACACGCATCAAATGGATGGGGACATGGAACTTCGTGTGGACCAAAACTGTTTTAACATCTTCCCACAAGACAACGCTCTAGGGCAGGGCTATGGTGGCTGGAGATTTCTGGGAGTTGAAGTCCACAAGTCTTAAAGTTGCCAAGTTTGGGAACCTCTGCTCTAGGGCATTGCACCCCCAAACAATTGGCCCCAAGGACAATTTCCCCCCACAAAACTAATTCCCACAAAACCCGGCTTCTTTCCCCCCAGCAATCTGGCTCCTTGTTTAACTGATCTCGGAAAGATGGAAGGCTGAGTCAACCTGGAGCCTTTAAGGATTGAGCCCCTGGCAGTGAGCATTGAGTTAGTCTGCAATACTGCATTCGGATGGATGGATGGATGGATAGATGGATAGATAGATAATGATAGAGAGATATAGAATGACAGATAGATAGATAAGATAGATGAATGAATGGATGGATAAATAGATAGGATGGATATATACAATGGATGGATAGATAGGATGGAGAGAGAGAGAGAGAGAGAGAGAGAGAGAGATAATGATAGAGAGATATAGAATGACAGATAAGATGGATGGATGGATGGATGGATAGATAGGATGGATAGATAGATAGATAGATAGATGATAGATAGATAGATAGATAGATAGATAGATAGATAGATAGATAGATAGATAAATAGATAGATAGATATACAATGGATGGATGGATAGATAGATATAGATAGATAGATAGATAGATAGATAGATAGATAGATAGATAGATAGATAGATAGATAGATAGATAGATAGAGATAGATAGACAGAGAGATAGAATAGATGGATGGATAGATAGATAGATAGATAGATAGATAGATAGATAGATAGATAGATAGATATAGAATGATAGAGATATAGAATAGATAGATAGATAGATAGATAGATAGATAGATAGATAGATAGATAGATAGATAGATAGATAGATAGATAGATAGACAGGGAGACAGGGAGACAGAGAGAGAATAGATGAATGGATGGATAGGATAGATAGATAGATAGATAGATAGATAGATAGATAGATAGATAGATAGATAGATAGATAGATATAGAATGATAGAGATATAGAATAGATAGATAGATAGATGATAGATAGATAGATAGATAGATAGATAGATAGATAGATAGATAGATAGAGATAGATAGATAGATAGATAGATAGATAGATAGATAGATAGATAGATAGATAGGGAGACAGAGAGAGAGAATAGATGAATGGATGGATAGGATAGATAGATAGATAGATAGATAGATAGATAGATAGATAGATAGATAGATAGATAGATAGATAGATAGATAGATATAGAATAGATAGATAGATAGATAGATAGATAGATAAATAGACAGACAGACAGACAGACAATGGATGGATAGGATGGATAGATAGATGATAGATATTAGATAGATAGATAGATGATAGATAGATAGATAGATAGATAGATAGATAGATAGATAGATAGATAGATAGATAGATAGATAGATAGATAGGATGGATGGATGGATGGATGGATGGATGGATGGATGGATGGATGGATGGATGGATGGATGGATGGATGGATGGATGGATGGATGGATGGATGGATGGATAGGATGGATAGGATGGATGGTAGATATACAATAGATAGATAGATAAAAAGAGATGGGGAGAGAGAGAGAGAGAGAAAGAGAGAGAGAGAGAGAGACAGCTATCTGAAAGCTTCCCAGTTTTCCCCATCCAGTTGAAAGTTCAAGATCTTGCCCCCACACCCACAAGTCCATCACATAGTCCAATCCACCCATCCAAATCCGCTCCGGTGCAGAGGTGCAGAGACAAAGGATGACCTTGGCTTTCTAGAAAGAATGTTGTTATGGCTACATATTATGCAATTCCTTACAATCCCTCCTCCCATTTTCTCACAATAGCAAATGCAGAGTAGAATAATAGAGAGCCTGTCAGGCCAAAGATCCAAAAGAAAAGGTGGGCTGCAGGCCACCATACACACGTGTTCTGGTTTGGGCCCTCAGTGCTGAAAAGGTTCAGCATCCCTGTTGTAGGTCATCTAGTCCAACCCCCCCTCCCCTGCCGCCCAAGCAGGAGACCCGACACCATTTTTGACAAATGGCAGTCCAGTCTCTTCTTAAAAGCCTCCAGGGATGAAGCTCCCACAACTTCTGAATAACACAATAATAACAGAATTACAAGAGTTGGAAGGGACCTTGGAGGTCATCTAGTCCAACCCCTTGCCCAAGCAGGAGACCTTACACCATTTCTGACAGATGGCAGTCCAGTCTCTTCTTGAAAGCCTACAGGGATGAAGCTCCCACAACTTCTGAATAACACAATAATAACAGAATAACAAGAGTTGGAAGGGACCTTGGAGGTCATCTAGTCCAACCCCCTTCCACCCAAGCAGGAGACCTTACACCATTTCTGACAGATAGCAGCCCAGTCTCTTCTTGAAAATCTCCAGGGATCGAGCTCCCCTAACTTCCGAAGGCCATAAGGTTGGGCCAGCCTTGAAAATCCTATTTCAAGGATTTTGTTCCTGGGGAGAGGAAATCAAAAGACAGGAAGCCCTTACAAGCATTCCCTTAGTGGCCGTTCGGAGTTACGACACTCAACATAGTCACTTGTGACCCTTTCTCCCATGTTGCAACACTATAATAATATTGAATTGAAGACGAAACATTGATCACTGAAACATTCCCAGGGTCAGGCGATCAAAATTCACACGATTGGCAACCGGCATGGACTTACGACGGTCGCAGTGATCCCCTTTTGTGACCGCCCGACAAGCAGGGAAGCCCAGTTCACTTAACCACCGTGTTTAAGAACTGCAGTCATTCGCTGAGCAGAAGGGTAAGGAAGGTTGTAAAATGGAGCAAAAAACAAAACAAAACCTCGCTTAACGACTGCCTTGCTAAGGAACAGAAATGTCGGGCTCAGTTGTGGTCGGAACTCAAGGACTACCTGTGCCCACAACAAACACAACGCCAAGAATGCTCTCACAACGCTCTCTACATGGGGCTTCCCTTGAGGTGCACCCGAAAGCTACAGCTAGTCCAGAATGCAGCCGTGCGGGTGATTACGGGAGCCTCTAGATGCTCCCATATAACACCAATCCTGCGCGAGCTGCACTGGCTACCTGTGGTCTTTCGGGTGCGCTTCAAGGTCCTGACGACCATCTTCAAAGCGCTCCATGGCTCGGGACCTAGTTACATGCGAGACCGTCTCCTGCCCCATACATCCCTTAGACCGATACGCTCCCACAGAGAGGGCCTTCTCAGGGTGCCGTCGGCCGGACAATGCCGACTGGCGACACCCCAGGGGAAGGGCCTTCTCTGTGGCGGGCCCAGCCCTTTGGAACGACCTACCCCCTGAACTCCGTACCATCACCGACCTCCGCCTCTTCCGCCAGTGTCTAAAAACACATTTGTTTCATCAAGCCGGCCTTACATAGCCTCCGCTGTTGACTAGTATAGATAGTTTTAAAATGGGGGTTTTTTAATTGGTTTTAGCGCAGGATTTCATATTTAATAGGTTTTAAATTTTTATATTTTTGTATTGTTTTGTATATTATTTTAATTTTCCTGTGCGCCGCCCTGGGTCCTTTTGGAGAAGGGCGGGATACAAATCGAATAAAAATAAATAAATAAATAAAATAAAAGAAGCAAAAAACAGGATGGAGAAAACTGATGAGTCAACAGGTTTTTAAAAGGTGAGGCCGTCCCACAAACGTCAGCTAAACATCTGATGCTTATGGTCACCTCCTGTGCTATAAAAATTACAACTCCCAAAAATGTCCTCTAGGAAACCTGGCTGAGTGCACTGCAGAAGAGAACTCTTTGTGTGTGTGTGTGTATATATACAAAAATAGATAAAGGCTGGGCTCACGTTACAAGCTTCACCTGGCTCTGTTTTGAGGAGGTGGGGGCTGCAACAGAAGCAGAACCATACAGAATAAGGAATAAGAGCTGGAAGGGACCTTGGAGGTCTTCTAGTCCAGCCCTCTGCTCAAGCAGGAGACCCTTACGGAATGACAGAATAACAAGAGTTGGAAGGGACCTTGGAGGTCTTCTAGTCCAGCCCTCTGCTCAAGCAGGAGACCCTTACAGAATGACAGAAAAGCAAGAGTTGGAAGGGACCTTGGAGGTCTTCTAGTCCAGCCCTCTGCTCAAGCAGGAGACCCTTACGGAATGACAGAATAACAAGCGCTGGAAGGGACCTTGGAGGTCTTCTAGTCCAGCCCCCTGCTCAAGCAGGACAACCCTACACTGTACTTCTGAAGAAAAGCTGTTCCACTGAGTAATTATTGTCACTGCCAGGAAATTTCTCCTTAGTTCCAGGTTGCTTCTCTCCTTGATTAGTTTTCACCCATTGCTTCTTGTTCTGCCCTCAGGTGCTTTGGAGAATAGCTTGACTCCCTCTTCTTTGGGGCAACCCCTGAGATATTGGAAGACTGCTATCATGTCTCCCCTCGTCCTTCTCTTCATCAAACTAGACCTACCCAGTTCCTGTAACCGTTCTTCATATGTTTGAGCCTCCAGTCCCCTAATCCTCTTTCTTGCTCTTCTCTGCACTCTTTCTAAAGTCTCCACATCTTTTTTGGTGGTTAAAACAGGACAGAGTATGGAAGTAGTAGTAGTAGAGAGAGAATAGAACTGGAAGGGATTTTGGAGGTCTTCTAGTCCAACCCCCTGCTCTAGCAGGGGGAACCTATTCTGTTTCAGATAAGTGGCTTATCAGATGGAGCGCTCACGATTTCTAGAGGCAAACAGTTCCACTTGTTAATTGTCCTCATTATTAGGAAGTAGTATAAAGGGATACTAACCCTTCACATGACCTTGAGCTTCTTCCTTTGACACAGCCTGGGACTGCATTGGCTTTTCTGGCAGCTGCTGCCCACGGCTGGCTCCTATTTCAATGGTTGTCCTCTAGGACTCCAAGATCCTTCTCACAGTTGCTACTATTGAGCAAGGTACCACCTATCCTGTCCCTGGGCATTTCGTTTTTCAAACACCATACAACACGGGTTTGCACAGCTTAAGATTCCCTTTGGTTACTGAACCATCCCATCTCTGTAAAGGTTCCCCTCGCACATATGTTCTAGCTGTTCCCAACTCCAGGGGGCGGTGCTCATCTCCCGTTCAAAGCCGAAGAGACAGCGCTTGTCCGAAGACGTCTCCGTGGCCATGTGGCCAGCATGACTCAACGCCGAAGGCGCATGGAACGCTGTTCCCTTCCCACCAAAGGTGGTTCCTATTTTTCTCCTTTTACCTGCTTTCGAACTGCTAGGTTGGCAGAAGCTGGGACAAGTCACAGGAGCTCACTCCATTACGCAGTGCTAGGGATTCGAACCGCCGAACTGCCGATCACATTTCTGATCGACAAGCTCAGCATCTTAGCCACTGAGCCCTATCCCATCTCCTTGCTTAACATCAAATTCTGAATTTTTTTTAATTTTTTTTTAAATTTTATTATAAACTAGTAACAGGAAATAAAACCAGAAATAGGACATTGACAAGACAGAACTACATAGATTTAACTGGGAGTGACTCAACCCCTATATGTATACAGTTACCAGGTAACATCATATATCATCTTACTACATTTCCAGTTATTCTAGTTATTTCTGTTTATCTATATCTTACATTTATTAATTCTTTATCATTGTTACTGCTCCGTGTTCTGAATTTTGAAGCATCCAAACTGGCTAATTGATAAACAACGGAAAGAAATGCTAATTAAGACTGGGAAGATACTTTCTGAAGGCTTAAGGGCTGTGGGGAAGCACAGTCTGTGGATGTGCTCAGGGGCACAGGGAAAGCCATTTAAATTTATTTTATTTTATTTATTTCTATCTATCCCACCTTTATTATCTTTAAAAATAACTCAAGGTGGTCAAAATAGCCAACAGGCCTTCCTCCTCCTATGTTCTCCACAACCCTATGAGAGAAGAAGGCTAAGAGAGAAAGACTGGTCTAAAGTCACCCTCAGGTTGGCTTTCATGCCTAAGCCAGGACTAGAACTCACTGTCTCCTGGTGATTGGCTCAAAGTCACCCAACTGGGTTTCATGCCTAAGGCAGGACTAGAACTCACCGTCTCCTGGTGATTGGCTCAAAGTCACCCAACTGGGTTTCATGCCTAAGGCAGGACTAGAACTCACCGTCTCCTGGTGATTGGCTCAAAGTCACCCAACTGGGTTTCATGCCTAAGGCATGACTAGAACTCACCGTCTCCTGGTGATTGGCTCAAAGTCACCCAACTGGGTTTCATGCCTAAGGCAGGACTAGAACTCACCATCTCCTGGTGATTGTCCCAATGTCTTCCATGCCTAAGGCAGGACTAGAACTCACTGTCCCCTGGTGATTGGCCCAAAGACACCCAGCCAGCTTTTATGCCTAAGGCAGGATTAGAACTCACCATCTCCTGGTGATTGAACCAAAGTCACCCTGCTGTCTTTCATGCCTAAGGCAGGACTAGAACTCACCATCTCCTGGTGATTGTCCCAATGTCTTCCATGCCTAAGGCAGGACTAGAACTCACTGTCCCCTGGTGATTGGCCCAAAGACACCCAGCCAGCTTTTATGCCTAAGGCAGGATTAGAACTCACCATCTCCTGGTGATTGAACCAAAGTCACCCTGCTGTCTTTCATGCCTAAGGCAGGACTAGAACTCACCATCTCCTGGTGATTGTCCCAATGTCTTCCATGCCTAAGGCAGGACTAGAACTCACTGTCCCCTGGTGATTGGCTCAAAGTCACCCAGCCAGGTTTCATGCCTAAAGCAGGATTAGAACTCACTATCTCCTGGTGATTAACCCAAAGCTGGCTTCCATGCCTAAGGGCAGGACTAGAACTCCCAGTCTCCTGGTGATTGTCCTCCATTTAGTAGCCTGGTGCCTTAAGCCCTAGTCCAAACCGGGGCTAAATACTTAGGGGGATTATGAAATCCCGATTAAATCTGCCATCATAATCTCTTCCCCCTTCTCGTCATGGTTTGCCGGAATCCTATATGAATCAACTAAACTAGGATTAGGCCCCGATCCCATGAGAAAAGAGCCTGCCTTTGGCTTGGAGCCGGCTTAAGTTGGTCGGTGAAAACCATCAAAACGACTAAACCCCGCTCTCCCTTACTAAGGCTAGTAAATGTGCGTGAATTCAGCTTTGCCTGGCTGGCGTGAGTCTGGGGTTCAGGACAGCCCTGCCCGCTTGGGGACTTCTCGCCCCCCTTTCTCACACACACCCCAACCCCCCCCCCGACACCTCCCAGCCATCCCACCCGCTCTTCCCTCCTTCCTAAACTCTGCAACCAAGCCCAACACGGCCCGCCTGCGGGAAGCCTTCGATCCCTGGCTCCCTCGGGGCAGAGGAGAAGCAGCCTTGAACGGCCGCGGAGGTGCGGACCGGAGGGAAACCTTTGAAACGAACCCTCCCCCCCCCCGGGTGGCTAGGCGGGGAGGATGGGGAGGGGGTGTCTCCCCCCCCCCGCAGCCCAGAGCCGTCCCGGTGCTCCTGGTGTAGCCCCCTCCCCGCTCCCCTAGCCCCCCCTCCAGATGGAGGGCGCCGGCTGGGAACGATGGGGAAGGTAGTCCCACCCGCTGCAGAATCCCAGCCCGGCCTGGTTCCCCCCCCGCCCTCCCCCCATCCCGACCGGTCGCTTCTCCGCCGCGCCAGGCTGCTGCCTTTCCTTCCTACGTGCTGCCCCCTCCACCCCGCTCCCCTTACAACCGGGCTGGGTGGTCTCTCGCCTCCTCCTCCCTCCGTCCTACCTGTCCTTGCCCGGCCCACCTGCCCACCTGCCTCGGAGCGCATGCTGCCTGGTTGAGCTCCTCCAGCGGGGTCTTCTTCTATTCCTCCTCCTCCGGGCCGGGGATGGGGTCTGCGCGCGACCATGGAGGCGAGGGTCTGCCGGAGCGTGGGGGGGTGGGTGGGAGGCGAGGCCGAGCTGAGCTCACCGCAGTCCCCCACCCCACCCCGGCGGCGTCCGTCCGTCCGTCCCCCCTCCCGCGGCTGGCGGCTGGCGGCAGTGCTGGTCTCGCTAGGCGTGGCTGTGGTCGCTGTCCGTTCAGCACCACGGACGCCTCCCACCCTCGTCCACCTGCCCGTCCTTCCTGGCGTTTCCAGCGGCTTCTGCTCTGCGTCTCTCCCGGAGGGATTCCTGCCTGTTTTCTCTCTCTCTCCTCCCTCTATCCAATGGTTCTCTTCCCCCCTCCCTTCCCCACGTTCTCCTTCGCAATAGCGATCCCGGTTCTGCGTCAGGACCGCCGGGAAAAGAGAGAGAGAGAGAGAGAGAGAGAGGGAGAGAGGAGAGAGAGAGAGAGAGAGAGAGAGAGAGAGAGAGAGAGAGAGAGAGAGAGAGAGAGAGAGAGAGAGAGAGAGAGAGAAGCCAAGCACCTGCTGCTCAGACAGACAGCTGCGTTTTCTCCCTCCTCCTCCTCCTCCCCCCCCCTGCGCCCCCCCAGGGACCTCTTCTTGGCAGGCAGGGGAGGTGGAGTTGCCTGTTGCGGACGGCGTGGCCAGCCTTCCGGGATCAGGGAAGGAGGGAGGGTGAGAAGGAGGGAGGGGGCACCCCCCCTTACCTTCACCGGGGTGAGGGTTGCCGCAGACGAAGGCGGGCCGCCTCTACCGCCCACCCCACCTCCAGCGCCGTCCCCACTCCCCAACCCGAGCAGAAGGAAGATATGGAAAGCGATCCCCCCACCCACCCACACACACTCACACACTCACATCAGCTACCGTCTTGGCTCGACGCCAGCCCGTAACGGAGACGAGAAGGCAGGAGAGAACTCCCCGGAGGGGTCCGTACTCGTAACAACCCGAGGCGGATAAGGGGTGGGGTAAGGGGGGTGTTGTTATCGAGTGTGACAACTGTCGGGTCTCTTTTAGAGGGCTTTGGGTGGGTGGGGGGGAGAGGGCGGGATGGCCGCTACATTCGGTTCAGACCGCAGTCTCTGTCTCGGGGTGTCATCAGCAACCCAGCTTTGGTACAAATAAATCTTAACAAACCAACCTAGTTAAATTTAAAAGGTTCTCTTTCTTGTGTGAACAATTCGTTCATGGGCTGGTTGGCTTGTTAGATTTTTCCCCCCCCCATGTTGAGTTCGCATAAGACACTTGTTTGTTCCTTGGTTTGTTATATTTTAATTTTACCTGTTTATTTTTATTGAGAACTTTATGTATGTTCTAAATAAGTCAAGGTCACAAAGATGCTACATATTTCCTTCACCGCCTCTTCTTTGCCCCATAACCGGGGCCTGCAAAGTCGGCTCTTTTAAGACTGGTGGACTTCAACTCCCAGAATTCCCCAGGCCCCTGCCCCATAACAACAATCTTGGGCGATGGGTGGGGACTTCAACTCCCAGAATTCCCCAGGCCCCTGCCCCATAGCAACAAACTTGGGCGATGGGTGGGGACTTCAACTCCCAGAATTCCCCAGACCTCATCGTCAAGGTTGTACATACTGGATTGAGCTGGTGGGGGGAAAAAAGGAGTGGCTCAAAGTCACCCATCCCATTTTGGTGCCTAAGGCAGGACTAGAACTCACTGGCACCTGGTGATTTGTGATTTGTGAAGCCAGTTTCGCCTCATTTTACAACCTTTCTTGCCCCGGTTATGCTGGCTGGGGAACTCTGGGAGTTGAAGTCCACCAGTCTTAAAAGAGCTGACTTTGCAGACCCCTGCCTTAGGCCGTGTGTTGTCTAGGTACAACCCTCTCTGGGCAACTTCTTTTTGCCTCATCTTTCACATTCATATTAACATTATTTCCCTAAATGTAATACTATAAAATATTGATCATTTAAACATTATAAAACTCTCCATTTTCTTCTTACTATCTTCTAGTAATAATATATCAACATTAAACATGATTATTCTTATGGTTTATGGTTTATTTGACTTATATCCCGCACTTATCTCCCACAAAGGGACCCAGGGCGGCGCCCAGGAAATTAATACAAAATACAAATATACAAAATACATAATAATAATTCTTATCATACACATACTCACTGTTTTATATCTTTATCTAAGTGTATTGTCTACTTTTTTTTTTTTAGCTTTCTTCATTTCCAAACTCCTTTTATTTTCTCTCTAACCATTGGTATAATGCTTCCCAAATCATATAACAGCCAGTTTCCCCTTTCTCCTTAATTGCTAATGTTAATCTGTTCATTTCTGCACATTCTAATATTTTCCTTGTCACCTTCTCATCCATAGGAATCACTACACTTTTCCAATGTGGTGCAAATACCATTCTAGCTGCGGTTAATACATTAAATAGACATTCTTTTTATTATCAATTTCAGTTAGGATTCCCAGCAGAAATGTTTCTGGCTTCAGCTTCAATAGGTTGTTGTATCATCTCTTCCAACCATGCCTTAATTTGTGTCCAATATTTCTTTGCCTCTCCACATGTCCACCATATAAGATCCAGGTATTTGGTGTCATTTCCGAGACCGCCTCCTGCTGCCAAATACCTCCCACCGACCAGTCCGCTCCCACAGAGTGGGCCTCCTCAGGGTGCCGTCGGCCAGACAATGTCGGCTGGCGACCCCCAGGGGAAGAGCCTTCTCTGTGGCAGCTCCTACCCTCTGGAATGACCTCCCCCCTGAAGTACGCACGATCGCAGACCTACGTCTCTTCCGTCGGGCCCTGAAGACACATCTATTTCGTGCAGCTGGCCTGTCATAGTCTTTTAATTGGGTTTTTAGTATTGGATTTTATAATAATATGCCAAACTATTTAATACTTACTAATTTGTTATTTTAACTTTTGTATTTCCTCTTTTTATTGTGGCTGTTTACCGGCCTGAGTCCCGAGAGGGAGAAGGGCAGTATATAAATTAAATAAATAAATAAATAAATAAATAAATAGATAAATAAATAAATAAATACATAAATAAATAAATAAATAAATAAATAAATAAATAAATAAATAAATAAATAAATAAATAAATAAATAAATAAATAAATAAATAAATAAATAAATTTAGCGGAGTTGCCTTTAAATATCTTTGCCAGCCTCGCTGGCGGTAGATTTATTTTTATTTTATTAAATTTATATCCCGCCCTTCTCCAAACGGACCCAGGGCGGCGCACAGGAATGTTAAAATACATACAAAACATATAAAATTTAAAAAACATATTCTAGTAAAACCCTGTGCTAAAAACCGAATTAAAATCCCAAATTTAAAACTGTCTAATGGTCAATACAGGGGGTTACGTTAGGCCGGCTAGATGGAATAAATGTGTCTTCAGACACTTGCGGAAGAGGCGGAGGTCAGAGATGGTGCGGAGTTCAGGGGAAAGGTCGTTCCAGAGGGCTGGCCCAGCCACAGAGAAGGCTCTTCCCCTGGGTGTCGCCAGTCGGCACTGTCCAGCTGACAGCACCCTGAGGAGGCCCTCTCTGTGGGAGCGTATCGGTCTGAGGGATGTATGGGGCAGGAGGCAGTCTCGCATATAACTAGGCCCCGAGCCATGGAGCGCTTTAAAGATGGTCGTCAAGACCTTGAAGCGCACCCGAAAGACCACAGGAAGCCAGTGCAGCTCGCGCAGGATAGGTGTTATGTGGGAGTGTCTAGGCGTTCCCGTAATCACCCGCGCGTCTGCGTTCTGGACTTGCTGCAGCTTTCGGGTGCACCTCAAGGGGAACCCCATGTAGAGAGCATTACAGTAGTCGAGTCGAGAGGTGACGAGTGCTTGAGTGACTGTGCGTAAGGCACCCCGGTCCAGTAAGGGGCACAATTGGCGCATCAGGCGTACCTGATGGAACGCCCCCCTGGCCACGGCTGCCACATGATCTTCCATAGACAGCCGGGAATCCAGGAGGACACCCAAATTGCGCGCCCTCTCCACGGGGGCCGGTGTTTCGCCCCCAATGGCCAGTGTTGGAATAATCTGGCTGAACCGGGGCGCCGGAAGCCACAGCCACTCAGTCTTGGACGGGTTGAGCTTGAGCTTGAGATCTGGCTTCCCTATTGATTTTGCCTGTCCGGAGGTCACAAAAGGCGATCACATGGCCTTGCAAATGGTCATAAGTATGACTAAACGCCTGGCTCTGCCATTGGGTTTGTGGCCCCCATGGGAGAACAGCACACAGTGGAGGTGGTGGATCGAGTAAATACAGACCCCACCTCCTGCCCCCACTCTGCCCTCCCCTCCCCATGTATAATTAGATTTTAGATTTTAATGGTTGGCTTTACCTTATTTATATTTTAATGTATATAGATAGCAATAGCCCTTATAGTGCTTTCCAGCCTTCTCTAAGCAGTTTACGGTGTCAGCTTCTTGCACCCCAACAATCTGGGTCTTCATTTGACCCACCTCGGAAGGACGGAAGGCTGAGTCCACCTGGAGCCTGGTGAGATTCGAACTGCCAAGTTACGGGCAGCCAGCAGTCAGCAGAAGGAGCCTGCAGTACCCCACTCTGACCACTGCGCCACTGTGGCTCTTGATTGTTTTTGAATGACTCTAAGCCCCTCCCCAGAATTATCCCGGGGTTAAGATGGGCAGCCAATACATTTTATAAATACATACATACGGTACATACATGAAGAATGGCTGCAGGATTTGGGATTGGCTAGTCTAGAGAAAAGAAGAATTAGGTGTGACATGACAGCAGTAATCCGGTATGGGAGGGGCTGCCCCAAAAAAGAGGGAGGGCAGCCTTTTCACCAAAGCACCAGAAGGCAGGACAAGAAGCAACGGATGGAAACTAACCAAGGAGAGAAGCAACTTGGAATTAAGGAGATACTTCCTGACAGGGAGAGCAATCAACCAGTGGAACAGCTTGCCACCAGAGGTTGTGGGTGCTCCAACCTCCACTGGAGGCTTTCAAGAAGAGACTAGACAGTCCCTTGTCTGAAATGGTATAGATTCTCCTGCAAGCGGCTGGACTAGAAGACCTCCAAGGTCCCTTCCAGTTCTAGTCTGGTTTACTTTTGTCTATTCTTTTGTTCCTATTCCTAATTCTATTCTATTCTATCCTATCCCTATCCCTATCCCAATCCCAATCCTAATCCATTCCTCCTATTCTATTCTATTCTATTCTATTCCATTCCATTCCATTCCATTCCTATTCCAATCCTAATCCTAATCCTAATCCATTCCTTTCCTTCTATTCTACTATTCTATCCTATCCTATCCTATCCTATTCTATTCCCTATTCTGTTCTGTTCTATTCTATTTGTATTCTGTTCCATATTTTCTATTCTATTCTATTCTATTCTATTCTATTCCATTCCATTCCATTCCATATTTTCTATTCTATTCTATTTCATTCCATTCCATATTTTCTATTCTATTCTATTCCATTCCATTCCATTCCATTCCATTCCATATTTTCTATTCTATTCTATTTCATTCCATTCCATATTTTCTATTCTATTCTATTCTATTCCATTCCATTCCATTCCATATTTTCTATTCTATTCTATTTCATTCCATTCCATATTTTCTATTCTATTCTATTCTATTCCATTCCATTCCATTCCATATTTTCTATTCTATTCTATTCTATTCCATTCCATTCCATTCCATTCCATATTTTCTATTCTATTCTATTTCATTCCATTCCATATTTTCTATTCTATTCTATTCTATTCCATTCCATTCCATTCCATATTTTATTTTCTATCCCATCCCATCCCATCCAATATTTTATTTTATTTTATTTTATTTTATTTTATTTTATTTTATTTTATTTTATTTATTTATTTTATTTTATTTTATTTTATTTTATTTTATTTTATTTTATTTTATTTTATTTTATTTTATTTATTTATTTATTTATTTATTTTATTTATTTTATTTTATTTTATTTTATTTTATTTTATTATTTTATTTTCTATCCCATCCCGTCCCATCCCGTCCATTCCATTCCATTCCATTCCATATAAATGAAATACTGACTTAACAATTGCAGTGATTCAGTTACCCACTGTGGCAAGAAACATCATGGAATAGGATAAAACTCACTTAACAATTGTCTTGCTTTAGCAATGGAAATTTTGGTCCTAAGGGGAGATAGAGATAGGTATGGCTCTGAGTGAGTGTGTGTGTGTGTGTTTGTGTGTGTGTGTTCCACCATAACTCTGGAATGCCTCAAACAATTTCAACCAAACTTGGTACACAGATGACAAATATTGTGTGGGGTGAGACACCCCCTAAAGCCTCTCGGGGTGTGAGTTCTGTTAAGATTCGGCCTGTTGTGCCTTAAAATGGCTTCTGCTGTACAGCGCAGTGGAGTTGCCACTTCACAGTACTCCACCAGGGGACTGTCTCTGGTAAGGGGGGAAATGCAACATTACAAATTATTTCTGGCCTGGATATTTCCCCCTTATGAATAAATACTCGGGCAACGCTGTGTTATCGGCTAGTAAATGAATAAATAAATAACATCTCTCCTCCTGAGAGAATGCATGAAACACCAAGACCTGTTATGAGCTCTCCGTGGTCCTGAAAGCTCTTTGCATTGAAACCACGCCCCCCTCCCAATCCTTTTTCAACCCCACTTTGTCTGGTTTGACATGTGATGTGGGATACAAACATTAGAGACCAATTCCTCCAGGCTCCTAGCCAAGACCGGAAAGCTATAGCATAACTTGACAGGTAAAATATAATTGTAATTACAGCCATTATGGCGAGTCTCTAGCTTTCAGTATTTCCCTAGGGCAGGGGTCTGCAAAGTCGGCTCTTTTAAGACTGGTGGACTTCAGTTCCCAGAATTCCCCAGCCAGCTATGCTGGCTGGGGAACTCTGGGAGTTGAAGTCCACCAGTCTTAAAAGAGCCGACTTTGCAGACCCCTGTCCTAGGCTATTATCCCTGATGATTGGAGAGGCATAGTTTTAGTCTGGCAAGATTCTGTCTACCTACAGGAACTATGGAATACCTGGTGCTGTCTGAGCTAGGTGATTTAATAATAATAATAATAATAATAATAATAATAATAATAATAATAATAATAATAATAATAATAATAATAATAATAATAATAATAATAATAATAATAATAAATTTAATTTGTAAACCGCTCCCTCTCCCCGAAGGGACTCGGAGCGGTGCACAGAGGAATTAAAAACGTACAAATATAAATACATCATAAATATATAAAATCAAATTAAAACAATTTATCCCTGCGCTACAAAACCTAAAATCTTAAAAACGAAACCCCTTAAAAACCCAATTAAAACATTTGCTTTTAGATGTCTCACGAGCCAGCTAGGGAACATTATCAGTTCTAGAAGGGAGTGGTATTTGTGGAGAGGAGGAGGAGAAGGACTGTGGGGTCCTTGGTGCTCTCTGAGCTTGGTGATTTGCTCTAAGACATTTCATGACCCAACTAGGTAACATCATCAGAGCAAGGAGGAGGAGGAAGAGGAGGAGGACTGTAGAGTCCTTTGTGCTCTCTGAGTTTGGTGGTTTGCTTGCAGACTTTTCACAACCCAGCTAAGGAACATCATCTGTTCTGGAAGGGAATGGTATTTGTGGAGAGGAGGAGGAGGAGGAGGAGGAGGAGGAGGAGGAGGAGGAGGAGGACAACTGTAGAGTCCGTGTTGCTTTCTGAGTTTGGTGGTTGACTCTCAGACATTTCACAACCCAGCTAGGGAACATCATCAATTCTAGAAGGGTGTGGGATTTATGGGAGGGAGGAGAGAAAGAGGGGGAGGAGGACTGTGGGGTCCTTGGTGCTCTCTGAGCTTGGTGGTTTTCTTGCAGACCTTTCATGACCCAGCTAGGGAGCATCTTCAGTGCTGCTGATTCTGCCTAGATGGTTTGAGCAATGAAAGAACTGAGGTATAATCAAAGGTGCTATGATCGCCTGGGGGAGAAACATAGGAAGGAACATTACACTCGATGAATGGCAAACAATTTGGGGCAAATCTATCAAAATGACCCTGGCCTCCTCATTTAAGGAGAATCTATACAAAATGCTGTACAGGTGGTATTTACCACCATCCCGAATAGCGCATATGTTTCCGAATACCTCCGATAGATGTTGGAAATGTAAAACGGCCAGGGGTACGTTTTTCCACCAATGGTGGACTTGTCCAAGAATTAATCAACTCTGGAAGAAAATACAGACCTGGCTGTTGGAAATAGTAGGCATCAACTTCCCTCTTAAGCCTGAATATTACCTAATCGGTATTAAACCAAACCAAACTCAGATCCAAGACTGGTACCTTTTTATACATATTACAACTGCAACAAGGATGGCCATTGCCCAACAATGGAAAGATAGTAATATACCAACAGACCAACTAATCATATCTAAAAATTTTAACTGTGCTGAATCCGACAGGTTAACATATGCCTTAAAAGACAAATCAGAGTCAATTTATGCTCAAACATGGGGAAAATGGTACATATGGTACGACAAGAGAACAAAAGGATACCAAAGTAAACAACCAATTAATATAAATGTGAAATAAATACAAGGAACAAGTGAGATGATATTGAACTTAAGATAATTGTAGAGATATATATGCAGATAGTTAAGTTAAAATGTATATAATAATGAATAGAACAGACTGGGACAAACAAAAATGTTTGAATTAGGGGAATAGCTATATCCCCGGTATGTCCATCCTCTTCTTCTCTCTTTTCTATCTTCCCCCTCTTCTCTCCCCCTACCTTCCTTTCCACCCTAAAAATGTACGTCGATTTCCTTTTATATTTGTTAAATGTTATATTTTATATTTATATTAATAAAGATTATTTTTCAAAAAGAAAAGAAAAGAAAGAACTGAGGTATAGTTGCGGTGGGTTGGACTAGAAGACCTCCAAGGTCCCTTCCAACTCTGTTATACTGTCATTCCGTAAGGGTCTCCTGCTTGAGCAGAGGGCTGGACTAGAAGACCTCTAAGGTCCCTTCCAACTCTGTTATTCTGTCATTCTGTAAGGGTCTCCTGCTTGAGCAGAGGGCTGGACTAGAAGACCTCTAAGGTCCCTTCCAACTCTGTTATTCTGTCATTCTGTAAAGGTCTCCTGCTTGAGCAGAGGGCTGGACTAGAAGACCTCCAAGGTCCCTTCCAACTCTGTTATTCTGTCATTCTGTAAGGGTCTCCTGCTTGAGCAGAGGGCTGGACTAGAAGACCTCCAAGGTCACTTCAAACTCTTGTTATTCCGTCATTCCGTAAGGGTCTCCTGCTTGAGCAGAGGGCTGGACTAGAAGACCTCCAAGGTCTCTTCCAACTCTGATATTCTGTAATTCTGTAAGGGTCTCCTGCTTGAGCAGGGGTTGGACTAGAAGACCTCCAAGGTCCCTTCCAACTCTGATATTCTGTAATTCTGTAAGGGTCTCCTGCTTGAGCAGGGGTTGGACTAGAAGACCTCCAAGGTCCCTTCCAAATCTGTTATTCTGTCATTCTGTAAGGGTCTCCTGCTTGAGCAGAGGGCTGGACTAGAAGACCTCTAAGGTCCCTTCCAACTCTTGTTATTCTGTCATTCTGTAAGGGTCTCCTGCTTGAGCAGAGGGCTGGACTAGAAGACCTCCAAGGTCCCTTCCAACTCTTGTTATTCTGTCATTCTGTAAGGGTCTCCTGCTTGAGCAGAGGGCTGGACTAGAAGACCTCCAAGGCCCCTTCCAACTCTTGTTATTCTGTCATTCTGTAAGGGTCTCCTGCTTGAGCAGAGGGCTGGACTAGAAGACCTCCAAGGTCCCTTCCCACTCAGTTGTTCTGTCATTCTGCTTCCTTCAACCGGCAAGGAAGGAGCAGGTCCAGCTGACCCCCAACTCAACGCCCAGAGCCTTCCTTTTGAAGAGCAGACTGAAGATCCTGAAGACAGAGAGAAGGGGGCAGAGAGCCACCCACCGCTACCCTCCCACCCAGCCTGGCACGGAGGCGGCATCAGATGCCCAGAGGCTTGCCTTCTGCTGCCTCTACACGCAGGCGGTCTGTCGGTTGCGTAGCGGCTCGCCAAGGCTTCGGATCAGCAACAGAAGCAGCAGCAGGAGGAGGAGGAGGAGGAGGGAGCCTGGTGCAAGAGAGGCGCCAGCTGGCACCTTCCCAAGGCCTACCTGACGCAGGCACCGCTGGAAAGGAGGGGGGGATGCTCCCCCGGGGCGCCGCGCAACAGCTGGCGGGCGAGGCAGAGCTGCGGATCGGAAGCGCCCTGGCGTGGCTGAGGAGCGAACTGGTAGGTTCCCTCCATCCTCAGTCTTTCGTGCCGGGTCTGCCCAGGCGGCCAACGGATGGTACACCCCGTCGGGGATGGGGGGGACGGGACACGGGGACCCCCTTGTCCTTCCCAGCCAGCAGGGCCGCTGCCCCCCCCTTGGCGCCCCTGAGCCACAGGCAGGCGTCGGCAGGCGCAGCTGGTGAACAGGTGAGGGCAGGAGGGGAAATGCCTCACCTGGCCCTCCCCAGCTCTTCTCCAAGCTGGCAGGTGAGGGGGGGGGCTCCAGGGGGGAGCTTTGTGACATTCAGGGGGTGAATCCGCCTGCCTTCTTCTGCCAGCCTGGCTCTGTTGCTGTTGGCAACAGCCGTTTTCCCTCGAAGGGATCGCGGGTCCCTTTTGTACCGTTGCAAAGAAAGGTGGAAGGGATTCCCTCCCTCCATTCTTCCTTCCTGTCTTTTCCTCCCTTCCCTTCCTCCTCTCCTCCCTCCCTCCTTCCCTTCTTCCTCTTCTTCTCTCCTTCCTTCCTCCCTGTCTCTTCCTTCCTTCCCTCCTTCACATCTTTTCCTCCCTTCCTTCCCTTCCTCCTTCTCTCCTCCCTCCCTCGCTTCTTCCTCTTCTCTCCCCTCCCTCCCTGTCTCTCCCTTCCTTCCTCCCTGTCTCTTTCTTCCTTCCCTCCTTCCCTCCTTCCTCTTCTTCTCTCCTTCCTTCCTCACTGTCTCTTCCTTCCTTCCCTCCTTCACATCTTTTCCTCCCTTCCTTCCCTTCCTCCTTCTCTCCTCCCTCCCTCGCTTCTTCTTCTTCTCTCCCCTCCCTCCCTATCTCTCCCTTTCTTCCCTCCCTCCCTCCTTCACATCTTTTCCTCCCTCCCTTCCCTTCCTCCTCTCCTCTCCTTCCTCCCTGACTCCCTTCTTCCTCTTCTCTCCTTCCACACTCCTTATCTCTGTTCCTTCCTTCCTCCATCCCTCCCTTCTTTTTCTTCCTGCCCTCCCATTTCTCTTCCCTCCCTTCTTCCTCTTCTTCTCTCCTGCCTTCCTCCCTCTCTTCCTTCCTTCTTTCCTTCCTTTCCTCGCTTCCTTCCTATCTACCTCTTTTCCTTCCTTCCCTCCTTTCTTCCTTGCTCCCTCACTCCCTCCTTTTCCTTCCTTCCCTCCCCCTCCTTTCTCCCTTCCTTCTTCCTCTCTCCTGCCTTCGTGCCTTCCTTTCCTTCCCTCCCTCCCTCCCCCTTCCTTCCTTTCTACTCCCTTTTCTTTCCTTCCCTCCCTCCCTCTCCTTCCTCCCTGCCTCCCTTCTTCCTCTTCTTCTTTCCTGCCTTTCTCCCTCCCTTCCTTCCCTCCCTTCCCTCCCATTTCTCCTCCCTCCCTTCTTCCTCCTCTTATTCTCTCCTGCCTTCCTCCCTCTCCTTCCTCTCCTTCCTTTCCTTCCTTCCTTCCTTCCTTCCCTTCCTTCCTTCCCTTTCTCCCTTCCTTCTTCTCTCCAGCCTTCATGCCTTTCTTTTTTCCTTGCCTCTCTCCTCCCCCTTCCTTTCATCCCTTCCTTTTCTTTCATTTCCTCCCTCCATCTCCTCCCTCCCTCCCTCCCTTCCTCTTCTTCTCTCCTCTCTCCCTCCCATCCTCTGTTCCTTCCTGCCCTCCCATTTCTCCTCCCCCTTCTTCCTCCTCTTATTCTCTCCTGCGTTCCTCCCTCTCCTTCCTTTCCTTCCTTCCTTCCCTTTCTCCCTTCCTTCTTCTCTCCAGCCTTCATGCCTTCCTTCTTTCCTTCCCTCCCTCCCCCTTCCTTTCTTCATCCCTTCCTTTTCTTTCCTCCACTCCCTCTGTCTCCTCCCTCCCTCCCTCCCTTCTTCCTCTTCTTCTTTCCTACCTTTCTACCTCCCTCCTTCCCTCTCTCTTTCCTGCCTGCCTCCCTCCCTCCCTCCCTCTCTTCTTCCACTTCCACCTGACCTGAAAACTTGGCACTCCTGAAAGCGAATAATAATAATAATTTTAATAATAATAATAATTTTAATTTATGGACCGCTCTCTCTCCCCGAAGGGACTTGAGGCGGTGCACAGGGGATTTAAAAATACATATATAAAAACACAAGCATAAATACAATTTAAAATGAATTAAACTTAACCCTGCGCTAAAAACCCAGACCAACTAAAATTAGACCCCTAAAAACCCTAATAGAGCAATTCAGTTACCCCAAGCCGGCCAGGCAGAAAAAGTGCGTTTTTAGTTTTTGACGGAAGGAGCGGAGGTCCGTAGTTGTTCTAATTTCGGGGGGAAGGTCGTTCCAGAGGGTCGGGCCCACCACAGAGAAGGCCCTTCCCCTGGGCGTCGCCCACTGGCATAGCCTAGTGGATGGCACCCGGAGAAGTCCCTCTCTGTGGGAGCGAATTGGCCGCAGGGATGTATGGGGCAGGATGCAATCCCACAGATAGCTAGGTCCCGTGCCATGGAGCGCTTTGAAGATGATAACCAACACCTTGAAGCGCACCCGAAAGACGACAGGCAGCCAATGCAGCTCGCGCAGGAGTGGTGTTACATGGGAAAACCTACAGGTTCCCATAACTGCCCGCACGGCTGCATTCTGGACAAGCTGAAGCCTTCGGGTGCACCTCAAGGGGAGCCCCATGTAGAGAGCTGTACCCACCTCAAGGGGAGCCCCATGAATGAGCTGTACCCACTTTCCCTTCTCCTTTCCCCTTTCTTCTTCCCATTGAATGGCAGGGCAACATCAACAGCGCCTCTAATTGCTGTGGTTTCTCTTCAGAGAGGAGTGGGGGGGGGAGGTTTCCAGCATCACTCAGCTGGGGGGGTGTCCTTTGAAGAGGGGATGGGGGGAGACGGTGCCCTTGCCCAGAGATGCAGCCTGCAGGGGTCCTCTTGCACACAGCTTGTTAAGTGATATCTCCGTTGGGAGACAGCAGAGGGTATGCAGCAGAGTAGACAGCTAGA
Source organism: Rhabdophis nuchalis (assembly GCA_039707465.1). Lineage (NCBI taxonomy): Eukaryota > Metazoa > Chordata > Lepidosauria > Squamata > Natricidae > Rhabdophis > Rhabdophis nuchalis. Next base: position 4,124,424 of record CM077644.1, on the reverse strand, counting down.
GGAATGTTGCTAATGTGCACACAATTAGTAGACCAGACACTGTTTAAGTAAAATAAAATAGCTTTTACTTAGGTTGTAAAAAACTACTAAACTAAGCTACTGCTCAACAAGCAGTGAGGTTAAATGGAGTCAAAAACAAAGTCTCAAGAAATATCAAATAGCTTACACAATCTTCCGTCTTCTTCTTCAGCAATCACAGTTCACAAGCAAACAGTTATCAAACAGCAAGTCCAGCAGAGAGAGAGAGAGAGATGCGCTCTCCTGGCTTCCTCTTATAGTTAGAGATAATTGCACTTACTATTTGCACTCTTTCCAGCAGCCTTAAAGTTGCAATGACCATATTTTCATTATGGTATTATATATTGTCTACCCGAGGGGTCTCCAACTTTGCAACTTTAAGTCTGAGGGACTTCAGCTCCCAGAATTCTCCAGCCAGCAAAGCTGGCTGGAGAAGTCTGGGAGCTGAAGTCCTTCAGACTTAAAGTTGCAAAGGTTGGAGACCCCTGGTCTACCCAACTATAAGAGTCTACTCCTAACACAGCTCTCAGCTCCTCCTGCAAGCTTGGGCAACATCTGGCCAGGACAAGGGCCCAACTGCTTGGTCTACTTATCCAAGGAATCAAAAGGAAGACATTTGAGCTTCAGAAGAGCCCCACAAAGTAGATCTTCCATTTTATTGAACTGCTTCCTTCCCTCCCTTCCTGCCCCTCTTTCCTTTCCTTTTCTTTTGTTCTTCCTTCCTTCCTTTTTCTTCCTCTACCTCTGCCCATCCTAATCTTTATATCCTGTTCCTTCTGTCTTTCTTCTTCCTTCCTCTATTCCCTTCCATCTGTCTTTATCATCTTCTTTTATTCCTCTAGCCTTCTTTTTTCTCGCTCCTTCCTTCCTTCCTTTCATCTTTCTTTATTTGTATTTCCTTCTTTTTCTTTTCTTTCTCTATGTCCTTCCTTTTTTCTCTGCTTCCATTCATCATTATCTTTATAGTCTTCTGTTCCTTCTATCTTTTTTTCTCTTCCTTTCATCTTTCTTACTCTACTTCCATCCATCCATCTTTCTTTATCTTTATATTCTTCTATTCCTTCTTATCCGACTTTCTTTTTCTCTTTCCTTCCTTCCTTTCATCTTTCTTTCTTTCCTTTTTCTCTTTCTCTACTTCTTTCCTTCCCTTTTTCCCTACTTCCATTCATCTTTATCTCTATATCCTTCTGTTCTTTCTATCTTTTTTCTTTCTTTCTCTACTTCCCTCCTTTCATCTTTCTTTCTTTTCTTTCTTTCTTTCTCCAGCCTGTAAAGGAATGCACATAGGGGGAAATATAAGCGAGCATCTGCTCAAGTTAGTAGATAAGATTTTAGCTACTTCTTATCCACATTTCCTGGCTGGCTTTATTCACACAATATACAGTGGTACCTCGGTTCACGAACTTAATTCGTGAAATGACTCTGGTCGCGAACCGAATTGGCCGTGAACCGAGGCACAATTTCCCATAGGGTTTAATGTAAATCCAATTAATCCGTTCTGATCTTTCTTTTGGTTTTAATTCTTGAACTGACTCTGGTCGCGAACCAAATTGGTTGTGAACCGAGGCGGAGTTCGTGAACCGAGGCGGAGTTCGTGAACAGAAGCGGAGTTCGTGAACCAGACCATATTTTTATGAACTTTTCTGTTCGTAAACCGAGGCGGAGTTCGTGAACAGAAGCGGAGTTCGTGAACCAGACCATATTTTTATGAACTTTTCCGTTCGTGAACCGAAACAGAGTTCGTGAACCGGAGCACATTTTGAGGAACTTTTCTGTTCGTAAACCGAATTGGTCGTGAACAGAGGCGTTCGTGAACCGAGGTACCACTGTACTTAAGCAGCTGAATACTATTGTTATTATTATTATTCCCACTTATACCTCTCTTTTCTGTTCATAAATCTCATCAATACAATACAATACAATAGCAGAGTTGGAAGGGACCTTGTGGCTATGCAACATCCTCTTAAAGACTTCCAGGGTTGGGGCATTCACAACTTCTGGAGGCAAGTTGTTCCAGAGGTTAATTGTTCTCACTGTCAGGAAATTTCTCCTTAGTTCTAAGTTGCTTCTCTCCTTGATTAGTTTCCACCCATTGCTTCTTGTTCTGCCCTCAGGTGCCTTGGAGAATAGTTTGACTCCCTCTTCTTTGTAGCAACCCCTGAGATATTGGAAGGCTGCTATCATGTCTCCCCTGGTCCTTCTCTTCATCAAACTAGACCTACCCAGCTCCTGCAACCGTTCTTCATATGTTTTAGCCTCCAGTTCCTTAATCCTCTTTGTTGCTCTTCTCTGCACTCTTTCCAGAGTCTCCACGTCTTTTCTACATCGTGGCGACCAAAATTGTATGCAGTATTCCAAGTGTGGCCTTGGGATTTACTTTTTTTGTCTGAGAATGTTGTGATCATTCTCTCATAGCATCCAAAGGGTGTTCACCCCAAACGGAATCGCTAAAAGTCTTCAAAAGAAAAAAAGAAGAAAAAAAGCCCAGCTGCCTCCTATAAAAGCATCTTTGAGACAACCATGACCTGGATGATGGAGAATCTCTACAGACTTTTAGCTGTACAATTTGGGATGAAGACCCTTGGAATGGGGTGGGAGTGGGAATGGATTTCCAGAGGGGAAAACTGCAAACTGCAGGGACCATTTGCACCACACACTACGGTAGAGGGCACAGATAAAAACCCCAAGTGGCCTCAATGACCCTCCAAAAGAATGCAAATGACCAGCTCTCTGCAAGGAGTATCAATCCTTCCATTCGCCACTGTCCTGTCAGAGCTGAAGAAGCTCCTTGGATGAGAAGCAAAGCATCTTCAAAAGAACAAACCCAGAAAGTCCAGTTGCTTCTTTGAAAAAAGCCCCTTGGGGATAGCCAAATGGAGATTTCTAACATTCTTCAGCTGCATTCACACATGCTTTTAATCAGCTCATTTAGACAGCTGTCAGATGCATCAAAAATGAATCCCACAAGGGATCATCTTGGTTGGGGTATGGCACCAATGCAACCCATTTCCTTAGTTCATGGACCCCTATATTGTGCGAACTGCATAACCCGATTGTGTCAGGGTCCCAAATAGCCTCCAAAAGTAAATCAGAGCCTGAGGCAAAGGATTCCTCAAAGTTCCCATTGATGAAGAGAGCCATGTTGGCACATCTGGGGAAACCCCGAATCTGAAAGCTTCCCGGTTTCCCCCACCCAATTGAAAGTTCAAGATCTTGCCCACCAACACCCACCAGTCCATCCCATGGTCCAATCTCCCCCTGCCACGCTGGCAGCTTCCACCCATCCAGTTCCGTCCAGGTGCAGAGACAAAGGATGACCTTGGTTTTCTAGAAAGAATGTTGTTATGGCTACCTTGGTAAGGCCACCTTGGTAATGCCTTGGTAAGGCCACACTTGGAATACCGCATTCAGTTTTGGTCACCACGATGTAGAAAAGATGTGGAGACTCTAGAAATAGTGCAGAGAAGAGCAACAAAGAGGACTAGAGGACTGGAGACTAAAACATATGAAGAACGGTTGCAGGAACTGGGTAGGTCTAGTTTAATAAAAAGAAGGACTAGAGGAGACATGATAGCAGTCTTTCAATATCTCAGGGGTTGCCCCAAAGAAGAGGGAGTCAAACTATTCTCCAAGGCACCCAAGGGTAGAACAAGAAGCAATGGGTGGAAATTAATCCAGGAGAGAAGCAACTTAGAACTGAGGAGAAATTTCCTGACAGTTAGAATAATTAACCAGTGGAACTACTTGCCTCCAGAAGTTGTGAATGCCCCAACACTGCAAGTCTTCAAGAAGATGTTGGAAAGCCATTTGTCTGAAATGGTATAGGGTTTCCTGTCTAGGCAGGGAGTTGGACTAGATGACCTCCAAGGTCCCTTCCAACTCTGCTATTGTATTATACCTTTCATCTAACTCTGTACAATCCCCTCTCCCACTTTCCCACAGTAGAAAATGCCTAGTAGAAGAATAGAAAGGGTGGCAGGCCAGAGATCCGAAAGAAAAGAGGGCTAAAGGCCTGAGAGATGGATTTTGGTAGCCAGGTTAAGAGCGTTGTCTGAATGCATCTTTTCTCTCTCCCTCTTTCAGCAGGAAATGCAGCTGCAGGACCAGCAACTTCTGGAGAAGCTGAGGAAACTACACACCACGTTGTGGGAGCTGAAACTGGTCTGTGTAGACTGGGAGAGCGCCAATCCCAGCAGGAATGGGTTCGGAGCCAGAACCCGCTCCACTTCAGAAGACATGGGGCGCTCCCTTCCTCCTAGAAGGTCCCTCAAAATGCAGGCAAACCGGAGAAATTCTCTCCCGTGACCAGTGTGGAATTCTGCAGAAGCTCCTTGGTCTCTTACAATGAACTTCAACCAGATAAGAAGGATCTCTTGCAGTTCTTCTCAACCTCGGAAGCTTGAAGGCAAGTGGACTTCAACTCCCACAATTCCTCAGCCAGTCACGTGTTTTCACACGCCACAGCAAGCTACTTGGCTACTTGGAGATGGGTGGACTTCGACTCCCAGCATTCCTCAGCCATGGCCACTCAAAAATGGCTGGACTTCAGCTCCCAGCGTTCCCTAGGCTGCCATGCATTGTGGCTACCTGGAGATAGGTGGACTTCGACTCCCAGAATTCCTCAGCCAGCCATGCACCATGGCCACTAAAAATGGCTGGACTTCAGCTCCTAGCATTCCCTAGCCAGCCATGCATTGTGGCTGAGGATGGATGGACTTCGATTCCCAGAATTCCTCAGCTAGCCATGGACCACAGCCATTCAAAGATGGTGTGACTTCAACTCCTAGTGTGCCCTACCCAATCATCCACTGTGGCCACTTGAAGATGGGTGGACTTCAACTCCCAGAATTCCTCAGCCAACCATGCAGCTTGGCCTCTTGAAGATGGGTGGACTTCGACTCCCAGAATTCCTCAACTAGCCATGCAGCTTGGTCTCTTGAAGATGGGTGGACTTCCACTCCCAGAATTCCTCAACTAGCCATGCAGCTTGGCCTCTTGAAGATGGGTGGACTTTGACTCCCAGAATTCCTCAGCTGGCCATGCAGGTTGGTCTCTTGAAGATGGGTGGACTTCAACTCCCAGAATTCCTCAACTAGCCATGCAGCTTGGCCTCTTGAAGATGGATGGACTTCAACTCCCAGAATTCCTCAGCCAACCATGCAGCTTGGCCTCTTGAAGATGGGTGGACTTTGACTCCCAGAATTCCTCAGCTGGCCAAGGACCACAGCTATTCAAAGATGGTGTGACTTCAACTCCCAGTGTGCCCTACCCAATCATCCACTGTGGCCACTTGAAGATGAGTGGACTTCAACTCCCAGCATTCCTCAGCTGAGCATGGACCACAGCCATTCAAAGATGGTGGACTTCAACTCCCAGAATTCCTCAGCCAGCCATGCAGCTTGGCCAGGGGTGGGTCCCTGCCAGTTCTAGCCTCTCCTATAGAAGAGGTTCCACAAATCTCCAGGGCCTTTGAGAACCGGTTCCAGCTCCCTCTCCCCGCCCGTCCGCCCATCATCAAGAGGAAGAGCGAGAGGAGGAATTCTGGGAGTTGAAGTCCACAAGTCTTAAAGCTGTCAAGTTTGAACATCCCTGGGTTTTTTTTATCTAAAGGGTGAGGAGTGCAAGGGTCTTGTAACTTGACAGCTTTAAGACTTGCGTGCTTCAAATGCCAGAATTCCTGAGCCAACATTTTGGTTGCTAAGCAAGTGCGTTGTTAAGTGAGTTTCAACACGTTTTACAAGTTGGCCACGCCCACCCAGTCACATGACTGTCAAGCCACTCCCACCTGGTCACATGGCCGGCAAGCCACTCCCACAAAGCAGGCCACACCTACAGAAGAGGTTCTAAAAAAAATTGAAACCCACCACTGAGCTTGGCCTCTTGAAGATGGGTGGACTTCAACTCCCAGGATTTCCTACACAGCCATGCATTGTGGCTTACTTGAGGATGGATGGACTCCAACTCCCAGAATTCCTCAGCTGGCCAGTCATGGTTCCACATATTAGCCAGTTCCCAATGAAGAGAACTACTTTGTGCCTAAAAGAAAAGAAAATGTCAAATCCTGTGCAAAGGAAGGGTTTGCACGCCATAGTATCTCCTGCAGCCAGGACTCTCTTGTTCAACAGGTCGCCCTTCGTTTTCCAAACAAAAGGCAAAAAAATTGGTTTCCTCTGTCTGTATAGGCATATGGACACAGCCAGATATTTTATTTACAAAAATAAAATGACCTGCCAATTTGAGTGGGGTAAACTGCAATTTTAAATGTGTGAATTTGCAAGCAGCCAATTGTGGGTGTGCCTTTGTCTCTGTCTGTCTGGCAGTTCCTAACCCATAGGCTCAGGTGTTTTTGAAAGATGGCTATAATACAAAAAGGGAAAGAAGGAGGGAGGGACGGAGGGAGGGAGGGAGGGAGGAAAGAAGGGAAAGAGAGATGCAGGGAGAGGAAGGAAGGAAGGAGATGAAAAGAAAGAAGGAAGGAAATGGGAAGAAGTTAGGAAGATCAGGAAGGGAAGGAGAGAGGCAGGGACTGAGGGAGGGAGAGAGGGAGGATATAAGGAAGGAGATGAAAAGAAAGAAGCAAGGAAATGGGGGATAGGAAGTAAATAGGAAGGAAGGAAGGAGGGGGAGGGAGGGACTGAGGAAGTAGAGGGGGAGGGAGGGAGAGAGGAAAGAAGGAAAGATCAGGAAGGGATGGAGAGATGCAGGGACTGAGGGAGGGAGCGAGAAGAAGGAAGGAGATGAAAAGAAAGAAGGAAGGAAATGGGAAGAAGTTAGGAAGGAAGACCAGGAAGGGAAGGAGAGAGGCAGGAACTGAGGGAGGGAGGGGGGAAGGAAGGAAGGACGATGCAAAGAAAGAAGGAAGGAAATGGGAAGAAGGAAGGAAGTAGAAGGAAAGAAGGAAATGGGAAGAAGGAAGGAAGTAGAAGGAAGGAAGGACAATGAAGGAAGGAAGGAAGGAAGGAAGGAAGGAAGGAAGGAAGGAAGGAAGGAAGGAAGGAAGGAAGGAAAAAGAGGCCCTCAAAAAACAAATTCTCAGAGGTTGAGCAATTTCTGCACAGCCTCTCCATTTTATTACATCTAATTAATATCTTGCACTGGTTCCTCTCCAAACCACTCACTTTATTTCAATAGATGACTCAGCTCACATTAAGCCTGGTCTTGCCAGACTCAGCCTCAATGGGTGGAATTACGTAGTCCATCGTTCTCGAATAGCTTGGGCAACGCAGCCTAGAAAATCATACCCGAGTGGGCAGGTTTGGGGCCTTGGAGAGGAAGCCCAGGGCTCCAAAGATTTCACGGCCATTATTTTTTTTACCATTACAATATTTCATTGCAGTTTTAGACAGAAGCCTCCTTCAGGCTCAGGGAGAGATTTGATGCTCTGAATAGAAGAAGTCAGAGCAACTAAGCAGATAACTCTGAGGGCTCAGAAGGAGAGCCATGGGTATTCTCTTCGCCATCTAACCCTGGTTAGTGGTAACAGGGTAACAGAGTTGGAAGGGACCTTGGAGGTCCTCTAGTCCAGCCTACTGCTCAAGCAGGAGACTCTTCCAGAATGACAGAATAACAGAAGACTTGGAAGGGACCTTGGAAGTCTTCTAGTTTAGCCCCCTGCTCAAGCAAGAGACCCTTAGAGAATTACAGAATAACAAGAGTTGGAAGGGACCTTGGAGATCTTCTAGTCCAGCCTACTGCTCAAGCAGGAGACCCTTACAGAATGACAGAATAACAGAAGACTTGGAAGGGACCTTGGAAGTCTTCTAGTTTAGCCCCCTGCTCAAGCAGGAGACCCTTACAGAATTACAGAATAACAAGAGTTGGAAGGAACCTTGGAGGTCTTCTAGTCCAGCCCTCTGCTCAAGCAGGAGACCCCTACGGAATTACAGAATAACAAGAGTTGGAAGGGACCTTAGAGGTCTTCTAGTCCAGCCCTCTGCTCAAGCAGGAGACCCCTACGGAATTACAGAATAACAAGAGTGGGAAGGGACCTTGGAGGTCTTCTAGTCCAACCCCCTGCTCAAGCAGGAGATCCTTACAGAATTACAGAATAACAGAAGACTTGGAAGGGACGTTGGAGGTCTTCTAGTCCAACCTCTTGCTCAAGCAGGAGACCCTTATGGAATTAGAGAGTTGGAAGGGACCTTGGAGGTGTTCTAGTCCAACCTCTTGCTCAAGCAGGAGACCCTATGTCATTCTGAATCAATGGCTCACCAATCAAATGGCATCTGAGGGTAGGGCAAGAACTAACAGGTGGAAACTAATCAAGGAGAGAAGCAACCTAGAATTAAGGAGAAATTTCCTGACAGTGAGAAGAATTAATCAGTGGAACACCTTGCCTCCAGAAATTGTGAATACTGCAACACTGCAAGGTTTTATGAAGAGATTGGACAACCATTTGTCTGGAATGGTATAGGGTCTCCTGCCTGCTCTCTTATTTTAAGAATGAAGAAAAATAAAAGAGGTTGGAGGTAGTTAACCTTGAAAAACCAGACAATTTGGGAAAATGGGACGACCCTCTTGAATCTTGAAAGAGTGGGATCTTGAAATGACGCCTTTCTGGAAGTTTCTGTGGAATCTTAAAAGGAAGGACTCTTGAAAGAATGGGATCTTGAAAGGGTGTTTTTCTGGATTCTTGGATAATAATAATTAATAATAATTTATTACATTTATAAACCGCCCCCTCTCCCCGGAGGGATTCCAGAAAGGAAGGAATTTTGAAAAGAATGGAATCTTGACAGACTGGACTCTTGACAGGAATCTTGAAATGGTGGAATCTTGAAAAAGATGGAATCTTGAAAAAGATGGAATCTTGAAAGGATGCATTCTTGGATTTATTTTTTTTAAATAAATCTTTATTAATATTTGCCATATAAAACCACACAATCAACAAATATAGGGTAAGGGTAACTGGGAAGACATGCATAATCATACCCGGGAATTGAGTTTATCCCAGTCTAACTTATCAGTTATTATTTATAATTATACCAAGATTGTTTTTTTCTCAGATGTACTATCCTCTTGTCTTATTTATTCCTCATGTTGATTTCTTAGATAGTTTATCTAGTTGGTTCCCTTGGTATCCATTACTCTCCTGTTATACCATGAATACCTTTTATTCGCACAGTCACTCACGCGCTTGTGACATCCCGGCTGGACTACTGTAATGCTCTCTACATGGGGCTCCCCTTGGGGTGCACCCGAAGGCTACAGCTGGTCCAGAATGCGGCCGCGCGGGCGATCTTGGGAACGTCTAGGTATTCCCATGTAACACCGCTCCTGCGCGAGCTGCACTGGTTACCTGTGGTCTTTCGGGTGCGCTTCAAGGTGCTGATCACCATCTTTAAAGCGCTCCATGGCACGGGACCTAGCTACCTGCGAGACCGCATCCTACCTCATACATCCCTGTGGCCGATCCGCTCCCACAGAGAGGGACTTCTCCGGGTGCCGTCCACCAGGCAATGCCAGCGGGCGACGCCCAGGGGAAGGGCCTTCTCTGTGGTGGGCCCAACCCTCTGGAACGACCTTCCCCCCGACCTCAGAACAACCACGGACCTCCGCACCTTCCGCCAGAAATTAAAGACACTCCTGTTTCATCAGACCGGCTTGGCCTAAGTTATTTACCTAGCCTACAGTCTGTACAATAAATTGTTTTAATTGGGTTTTGAATGGGATTATGTTTTAACCTTTTAAATTTTAGCACAGGGATAACTTATTTAATTTGGTTTTAACTATTTATATTGTGATACTGTTGTGTTTTTTAACTTCCTGTGCACCGCCCCGAGTCCCTTTGGGGAGAGGGTGCGATTATATAAATCCGAAATAAACTAAACTAAACTAAACTAAAGTATTCCAGCTTTTGAAAAAGATTGAGTCTTGTCTATCTTTTAAGATATATGTTAGTTTGTCCGATTCTGCACAGTTGAAAATTTTGGCTATAATTATTTAGGATTCAATTCTGAAAGGAAGGAATCTTGAATGGAATCCCGAAACGATATTTTGTTAGTCATTTAGTTAGCTAGCTAGCTAGTTATTTAATTATTTAGTTAGTTATTTAGTTATTGGATTTATATTGCCGCCTATTCGCCCGTGGCGACTCAAGGCGGCTTACAGAATATAAAACTGTTAGGAACTCTGGGTTCAGAACCAGTGTCACAACTCTGGTCCCTTAACCAGTGTTAGGAAAATAAATGCGGAATAGTATAATTCACCGGACAGTAAAGAGATACGTTGCCTTAACCACCAACAAACTCTAAAACAGTGATAGTAAGAAAATAAATAGTCTTTACTTTGTAGCAACTAAAATGCTTCTTCCCACCAGTGATTCTAACCTCAAAATAATAACAGTCCTACACCAAACACAGAGTTATCTTACGGTGATGCAAAACAAAGACTTCAGTCTTCAATCTTCTCAGCAGCAAACAGCAAGAACAGGAATGGAATCGAAAAAGGGAACGGACAGTGATTCTGAGCTTCCTTTATGGTAGAGCTCAGCCAATCAGAATTCAAACACAATTCTTAAAGCTACATAACTCCTTAAGAACAGAGGCTCATATATATTGCCAACCCAATATAAGGCTGAATATCCTAACAAAAACCACGTTTAAAATAATCAAACTAGCAAAAAGAAACAAATAAATTATAGTACAATATTACAAAATCACCTCCCACCCCCAGCTCCGCCAACAGCTGATCACATGAGCCACTGAATGGGCTTCATCCCACTCTGGGTTCCCCATGCCCGCTGGCAGAACCAGGCCTTCAGCGCCTTCCAGAGGCTCTTCAAGGGCAGCCCCATGTAGAGCACAATGCAATAGTTAAGATGGGAAGTACCATATTTTTCAGAGTATAAGACGCACCTTAGTTTTTGGGGAGGAAAATAGGGGGGAAAATATTTTGCCTACCAGGTATTCATTTTTATTCCCATAGCACCAGAAAAGCAAGCAAACAAGATAGTATAATAAAATAACGCTTTTGCCACTTTTTTTTTTTCTTTCCCTAGAGCTTAACAAGATCTGGGCATTCAGCCAGAAGCAATTCACACCTTGTAAAATGCAACAAAGCTGAATCAACAAACCAGCCCAGCCCTTGCCTGAAGGAAACCATTGAGAAAACTCGGATCGCCGGATCACGTAGTCACAGGCGCTCTCTGCCTGAACAACCACAGACCTTCGCTCCTTCCGACAGCTTTTAAAAACTCATTTCTTCCGTTTGGCTGGCCTAGGGTAATTTTAATTAATTTATAGTGTTAAGGGGTTTTAGGGACAGTTTTTAGTTTTTATAGATGTTTTTAGCGCAGGATATGTTTAATTGTGATTTTAAATTTTGTACTCTGTTTGTGTCTATTGCTTTTAATTTTCCTGTGCCCCGCCTCGAGTCCCTTTGGGGAGAGAGAGCGGGTTATAAATAAAATTTATTATTATTATTATTATTGCCCTTGAGAGGATTAAATAGAAATTGGACAAAAGAAGGACCTCTTAAGGCAGTCTTCAAATCTTTCGTCCTCGGCTTCTCCCAGATGGAACAGAACCGGGAAATTTTTCAAACACTATGCTGCAATATTCGAAGCTTTTTTTCAGTCCTAATGAGGTGCTAACAATCTTCTATGCTTTGCCTGAGAAGATCGCTTCACTCGTTAGCACCTCATTAGGGCTGGAAAAAAGCTTCCAAAAAGCTACATTCGGAGTATAAGACGCAGCCAAATCTCCAACCTCTTTTAGGAGGGCAAAAGGTGCGTCTTATACTCTGAAAAATACAGTAACTAAGGCAGTGGTGGGCAAACTCATTAGTCAAAAGAGCCAAATATCAACAATACCACGATTGAAATTTCTTTTGAGAGCCAAAAGGTGTGGCCTGTTTTGTGGGAGTGGCTCAGCGGTCATGTGACAGGGTGGGCATGGCCAACTTGGAAAATGTGGTGAAACTCACTTAATCACGGTCTTGCTTAGCAACCAAAATTTAGGGCTCCCTTGTGGTCATAAGTTCTTTCTTTCTTTCTTTCTTTCTTTCTTTCTTTCTTTCT
>CM077644.1:4037387-4107387 GCA_039707465.1 Rhabdophis nuchalis | reverse complement strand
TCTGCACGCTGTGTAATTACACTCCGGGAGCGTCACACGGGCGATGCCCGCTCTCCACCTCTGCCAGGGAAACATCACCTGGCACGGAGCATCTGATTTTTGCGGCGGATGCACCAGCTGCTCCGGGCTCTCTCTTCTCTTCTGCTGATGCGGCTTTTGAAGCCACGGCTGCCTTTCCACTCGGCTGAACTGCCCTGACCTCATTCCTCCGTCTGCAGCGTGGAATCCAGACTGCCAAGTCCGATGCCCAGCAGGGAGAGTTCCAAGAATCAATTGGACAGTAGCCCTCGGAGACAGCCATAAAATGACAGGGTACAAGGAGGAATGAGGCTAGGGACGGACTGCTGGCTGGCTGGCTGGGCGGAGAACGGAGCCCTGACTGATGTCAAGTAAGGATAACGGAACAAGAGAGTTGGATGGGACCGTGTAGGTCATCTAGTCCAACCCCCCCCACCCCACCCAAGCAGGAGACCTTACACCATTTCTGACCTGCAGCAGTCCAGTCTCTTCTTGAAAGCCTCCAGGGATGAAGCTCCCACAACTTCTGAAGGCAACTTCTGTTCCATGGGTTGATGGTTCTCACTATCATTAAACTTCTCTTTATTTCCAGGTTGAATTTCTCCTTGATTAGTTTCCATCCATCATTTGTAGTTTGGCCTTTGGGTGCTTTGGAGAATAGCTTGACCCCTTCCTCCTCTCTGGGGCAGCCCCTCCAATATTGGAAGATGCTCTCCTGTCTCCCCTGATCCTTCTCTTCCCTAGACCAGCCATGTCTCTCTTCTTTCTTTTTTCATTATTTTTTCCTTCCTTCCTTCCTTCCTTCTTTCTTTCTCTCTCTCTCTCTCTCTCTCTCTCTCTCTCTCTCTCTCTCTCTCTCTCGTGCTTTGGAGAATAGCTTGACCCCCTTCCTCCTCTCTGGGGCAACCCCTCCAATATTGGAAGATGCCCTCCTGTCTCCCCTGGTCGTTCTCTTCCCTAGACTAGCCAGGCCCAGTTCTTGTAACTGTTCTTCAGACAGATGATAGATGATAGATGATAGATGATAGATAGATGGATGGATGGATGGATGGATGGATGGATGGATGGATGGATGGATAGTAATAATAATAATAATAATAATAATAATAATAATAATAATAATAATAATAATCTTTCTTGTCATTGTAATAATATTGTAATGAAATTACAATGAAATTGGTATAGATAGATAGATAGATAGATAGATAGATAGATAGATAGATAGATAGATAGATAGATAGATAGATAGATAGATAGATAGATAGATAGATAGATAGATAGATAGATACAGTTTCCATCCATTATTCCTTGTCTGGCCTTCAGGTGCTTGGGAGAATAGCTTGAGCCCCTTCCTCCTCTCTGGGGCAGCCCCTCAAATATTGGAAGATGCTCTCCTGTCTCCCCTGGTCCTTCTCTTCCCTAGACCAGCCATGTCTCTCTTCTTTCTTTTTTCATTATTTTTTCTTCCTTCCTTCCTTCCTTCCTTCCTTCCTTCCTCTTTCTTTCTTTCTTTCTCTCTCTCTCTTTCTCTCTCTCTCTCTCTCTCTCTCTCTCTCTCTCTCTCTCTCTTTCTTGTGCTTCGGAGAATAGCTTGATCCCTTCCTCCTCTCTGGGGCAGCCTCTCCAATATTGGAAGATGCTCTCCTGTCTCCCCTGGTCCTTCTCTTCCCTATTTATTTATTTATTTATTTTTATTTATTTATTTATTTAAATTTATACCCCGCCCTTCTCCACAGAGGACCCAGGGCGGCGCACAGGAAATTTAAAAAACATACAAAAATACAATAAATATAATTTAAAAAACTATTAAATAACCCCATCCTGCGCTAAAACCAAATTTTAAAACCCAATTTAAAACTATCTTAAGTCCCCAAGGGAGGTTAGGCTAGGCCGGCTTGTTGAAACAGATATGTCTTAAGACATTGGCGGAAGAGGCGGAGGTCGGTGATGGTACGTAATTCAGGGGGTAGGTCATTCCAAAGGGCTGGCCCCGCCACAGAGAAGGCTCTTCCCCTGGGCGTCGCCAGTCGGCATTGTCCGGCCGACGGTACCCTGAGGAGGCCCTCTCTGTGGGAGCGGATTGGTCTGAGGGATGTATGGGGCAGGAGGCGGTCTCGCATATAACTAGGCCCCGAGCCATGGAGCGCTTTGAAGATGGTAGTCAAAACCTTGAAGCGCACTCGAAAGGCCACAGGAAGCCAATGCAGCTCGCGCAGGATCGGTGTTATGTGGGAGCATCTAGTGGCTCCCATAATCACCCGCGCGGCTGCGTTTTGGACTAGCTGTAGCTTTCGAGTGCACCTCAAGGGAAGCCCCATGTAGAGAGTATTACAGTAGTCGAGTCGGGACGTCACGAGTGCTTGAGTGACTGTGCGTAGGGCAGCCCGGTCCAGTAAGGGGCGCAATTGGCGCATCAGGCGAACCTGATGGAACGCCCCCCTGGCCACGGCTGCCACATGGTCCTCCATGGACAGCCGGGAATCCAGGAGGACACCCAAATTGCGCGCCCTCTCCACGGGGGCCAGTGTTTCGCCCCCAATGGCCAGAGTTGGAGTGATCTGGCTGAACCGGGGTGCCGGAAACCACAGCCACTCAGTCTTGGCAGGGTTGAGTTTGAGTTTGTTACCACCCATCCAGATCCGTACGGCTTCCAGACACCGGGACAGCACTTCGGCGGCATCGTTGGGGTGGTTTGGGGTGGATATGTACCACTGAGTGTCATCAGCGTACAGGTGGTATTCCACCCCAAAACCACGGATGATCTCACCCAGCGGCTTCATATATGTGTTGAAAAGGAGGGGCGAGAGGACCGACCCCTGAGGAACCCCACATAGGAGAGGCCTCGAGGTCGACCTCTGCCCTCCCGTCAACACATATTGCGACCGACCAGAGAGGTAGGACGAGAACCACCGCAGAACGGTGCCTCCCAGCCCCAACCCCCCCAGTCGGTGCAATAGGATACCATGGTCGATGGTATCAAAAGCCGCCGAGAGGTCTAATAGGACTAGGATAGAGGAATACCCTCTATCCCGCGCCCTCCAGAGATCATCAACCAACGCGACCAATGCCGTCTCGGTACTGTGACCGGGCCGGAAGCCGGACTGGCGCGGGTCTAGATAATCAACTTCCTCCAGGTGTCGCGGAAACTGTTGGGCTACCACACTCTCGACAATCTTCACTAAAAAGTGAAGGTTGGAGACCGGACGATAGTTCTCTAGTAAAGCTGGGTCCAGGGACGGCTTCTTGAGGAGGGGCCTCACTACCGCCTCTTTCAAGACGGCAGGTAAGGACCCCTCACTCAAAGATGCGTTGACAATGCCCTGGAGCCAGCCTCGTGTCGTCTCCCAGGATGCCAGTACAAGCCAGGAGGGACACGGGTCCAATAAACATGTGGTCGCCCTAAGTTTCCTTGACAACCTGTCCATATCCTCGGTGGTAACAAAGTCAAACTCCTCCCAAGAAGGAGCCTCAAGACTAGCCTCGGACAGTCCCACAGGACCACTGTCGATGGAGGGTAGCTCATTCCGAATCCGAGTGATTTTCTCCTGCAGATAAATCCCAAATTCCTCCCTAGACTAGCCAGGCCCAGTTCCTGCAACCGTTCTTCAAATACTGTAGATGATAGATAGATAGATAGATAGATAGATAGATAGATAGATAGATAGATAGATAGATAGATAGATAGATAGATAGATAGATAGATAGATAGATAGATAGATAGATAGATAGATAGATATAGGTGACTAGATAAATGTAGATAGAAAGAAGATAGATACAGAATACAGAATAACAGAGTTGGAAGTGTCCTTATAGGTGCAACCCCCCCACTCAAACAGGAGACCCTACACTATTTCTGACCAATTACTTGTTATGTGACAGTTCCTGCAACCATTCTTCATATATTTTAGTCCCCAGGCCTGCTTTGATCATCTTAGATAGATTCAGATTAACAGGGTTGGAAGGAACCTTGTAGGTCATCTAGCCCAACCCCCCATGAAGCAGGAGACCCTACACCCTTTCTGACCGATGGCGGTCCAGTCTCTTCTTGGAAGCCTCCAGGGATGAAGCTCCCACAACTTGCCTTCAGAACTTCTCTTCCATGGGTTGATTGCTCTCAATATCAGGAAGTTTCTCCTTATTACTAGGTTGAATCTCTCCTTGATTAGTTTCCATCCGTTATTCCTGGTCTGGCCTTCAGGTGCCTTGACAAATAGGTAGGAGAATGTCATGGACAGATCTGGAACGACCTACCCCCCGAACTCAGAACTATCACGGACCTCCGCTCCTTCCGCCGAAGTCTGAAGACGCATTTCTTCCATCTCGCCGGCCTGGCCTAATCCACACCATTAGTTATAGACTGAAGTTTAAATTGCTTTAATTCGGCTTTTAAGGGTAAAGTTTTAGGATTTTAATGGTTTTAGGATTTTTAGCACAGGGTATTGGGGTTTAATTTATTTTTTGTACTATTTATTGTCATGTTTGTTTTTTTATTCTATTTTAACTTCCTGTGCACCGCCCCGAGTCCCTTTAGGGAGAGTGGGGCGGTTTATAAATTTAATTTAAAAAAAAAAAGTATCTATGGAGATTCTCAATCCAGAGACCCTCTACCATTTCTGATAAGTGGCTGTCCAATCTCTTCTTAAAAATCTCCAGTGTTGGAGCACCCACAACCTCTGGAGGCAAGCAGTTCCACTGGTTAATTGTCCTCACTGTCAGGACATTTCTCCTTAGCTCCAGATTGCTTCTCTCCTTGATTAGTTTCCATCCCTTGCTTCTTGTTGTGCCTTCGGGTGCTTTGGAGCAGGGGTCTTCAACCTTTGCAACTTTAAGTCTGAAGGACTTCAGCTCCCAGAATTCTCCAGCCAGCTTTGCTGGCTGCAGAATTCTGGGAGCTGAAGTCCTTCAGACTTAAAGTTGCAAAGTTTGGAGACCCCTGCTTTGGAGAACAAGTTCTCCTCCTCTTCTTTATGGCAGCCCCTTAGATATTGGAACATTTATGGTTGATGCAGACTTTTAAGAACCACTTTCTAGAACAAACTGCACAACCATCCCCAGAATGGTTGGGAACAATCCCCAGGAGGCGGTGAGTTCAAATCCTGCCTTCGGCATGGGAGCCAACTGGATAACTTTGGAGCGATCACCAGGAGACGGTGAGTTCTAGTTCTGCCCAGTAATAATAAGAGAGTAATATAAATCAATAACAAAATAAAATAACAAAATAAATAAATAAATGATATAGGTTCTCCTGTTTGAGCCGGGGGCTGGACTAGAAGACCTCCAAAGTCTCTTCTCTTCTCTTCCATACTTATTATTCTGTTCTTTCCATATTTTCTTTTCTATTCTATTCTACACCATCCTATCCTAGTCTATCCTATTCCATTCCATTCATTATTCTATTCTATCCTATTCCATTTCCATATTTTCTTTTCTATTCTATTTTACCCCCTCCCCTCCTAATATTCTATTCTATTCTATTCTATATTCTATATTCCATTCCATCCCCTATTCTGTTCTGTTCCGTTCCATTTCGTTCTCTATTCTATTCCATTCTATTCCATATTTTCTTTTCTATTCTATTCTACCCCTCGCATCCCATCCCAATATTCTATTCTATTCTATTCTATGCTATTCTCTACTGCGTATTCCATTCCATCCCCTATTTTATTCCATTTTGTTCTGTTCCATTCCATTCTCTATCATAGTCTATTCTTTATTCTATTCTATTCCCTATTCTCTTACTATTCTATTTTATATTCTGCATTCTATTCTGCATTCCATTCCATTCTGCATTCTATTCTATTCTATTCTCTATTCTACTCCAATCCATTCCCTATTCTGTTGTTTTGTTCCATTCCATTCCATTCTATTCTGCATTCTACTCCAATCCATTCTATTCCCTATTCTGTTGTTTTGTTCCGTTCCATTCCATTCTGCATTCTGCATTCTATTCTCTTCTCTATTCTGCATTCTATTTCAATCCATTCCCTATTCTGTTGTTTTGTTCCCTTCCCTTCCATTCTGCATTCTATTCTGTTCTGTTCTGTTCTTCTATTTTCCTATTCTATTCTAATTATGTTCTGTTCTATTCTATAATTTATATTCTATAATTTTCTGTTCCGTTCCCTTCGTTCCCTTCGATTCGATTCTATTCTAAATTATTTCAGTCTTCCTTATTTGCACGATGAAGTTCTCTTGCTATGGGCATATCTTTAACAATAGCCACAAAATAGGCTACTCACTTATTTCAGCAGGCCGGCCTGGCTTAACTCTTATACCTAGCCGTAAAAAATAAATTTGTTTTAATTTGAATTTTAAGGGTATTGTTAAGGTTTTTAGGGATTTTAAATATTGTTTTAGCACAGGGATAATTTAATTCAGTTTTAACATTTTGTATGTTGTATATTGTTATTTATTAGATTTTAATTTCCTGTGCACGGCCCCGAGTCCCCATGGGGGAGAGGGGGCGGTCTATAAATTTAAATAATAAATAAATAAATAAATAAATACCAACAAATGAGTTGGGTGATGTCATTCAAGCCCCGCCCACCCCGTTCGAACGTTACAGCCCAAGGCTCCTCCTCCTCGTTCTCCCACCCCTCCCTTCATCCTTTCATCCGGCCTGCCTTCCCTCTTGCTCTTCCCACCCCCCCCTCCCACCCCCGCTCGCCTCAGCCGTCATCTGCGCGTGCGCGCGCGTCGGAAACGCGGCTCCCGGATTAGCGCGCGCGGGAAGCGGGCGGGAGGGGGCGAAATAATAAAATGAATCCATCGCGCGCAGGCGCGCTTTGGGATTTTTTAGGAAACGCGCATGCGCTCTTGACTTGGCGCTTTTGGGCGGGAAGATTCCGGAGGTGACGGAGGGCTTTTTGAACGCCTGAGGAGAATTTGCACGCTTGGTATATAAACTAATTAAATCCTCTTTTTTTGGTTTTTTCCCCCCCTCACCTACAAGCGCCCTCTCTCCCTTTTTTGCCCCTTTTAGCATTACGAATCACCTCAGCAATATCTTTTGCTTCCTTTTTTTATCGGATTAATGAAAAAAAGAGGGGAAATCCCTTCCCAATTTGCAAATAAGCGAAGGAAGGGGAAAAAAACACCACACTATCCCTCAGGCTTCCATAATGCAGCTTTTCTATCGGGTTGCCTGGCTGAGGGTGATGGGATATGCAGTCCCCTGAGGAAGTTAATCTTGGTGGATTCCTCTCCCTTGTTCTAATTTTTTGGGTAGAGCTTATTTTATTTTCTCGTGTTTCCTCACCATTTGCCCCTTTTTAGTGTGTCCCGTTGATTTTATAGCGTGGGTAAATTTATAAAATCACCCGAAGGAGTTGCTGTCGGTGAGACGGGTGACAAATTTATCATAAATTATACGCTATAAAATTATAAATTATAACATAAACTTAATACATAGTCCTTGGGCTGGAATGGGACCTCAGAGGTCTTCCAGTCCAGCCCCCTGCCTAACAAGCAGGAATTTTTATTCCGTCTGAAAGCAAATGGAGGCTCAGTGGCTAAAGACGCCGAGCTTGTCGATCAGAAAAGTTGGCGGTTCGAATCCCTAGCGCCACATAATGGAGTGAGCTCCTGTGACTTGTCCCAGCTTCGGCCAACCTAGCAGTTCAAAAGCACGTAAAAAATGCAAATAGAAAAAGCGGAACCACCGTTGATGGGAAGGTAAGAGCATTCTGTGCACCTTTGGCGTTGAGTCCTGCCGGCCACATGACCACGGAGACGTCTTCGGACAGCGCTGCCTGTTCGGCTTTGGAACGGAGATGAGCACCGCCCCCTAGAGTCGGGAACGACTGGCACATGTGTGAAGAGAACCTTTACACATTAAAAACATTCTTTAGTTAGAATCATAGAATCCCAGGGCTAGAAGGGAGCCTGGAGGTCTTCTAGTCCAACCCCCAGCTCAAGGCAGGAGATCATATACCAGTGATGGTTAACTTCTGCATAAACAGAGGGATAGAATCTAGATCACGTGAAGTGTTAATGCCACTGTATAGTGCCTTGGTAAGGCCACACTTGGAATACTGCATACAGTTTTGGTCGCCACGATGTAGAAAAGACGTGGAGACTCTGGAAAGAGTGCAGAGAAGAGCAACCAAGAGGATTAGAGGACTGGAGGCTAAAACATATGAAGAATGGTTGCAGGAACTGGGTATGTCTAGTTTGATGAAGAGAAGGACCAGGGGAGACATGATAGCAGCCTTCCAATATCTCAGAGGGTGCCACAAAGAAGAGGGAGTCAAACTATTCTCCAAGGCACCTGGGGGCAGGACAAGAAGCAACGGGTGGAAACTAATCAAGGAGAGAAGCAACTTAGAACTAAGGAGAAATTTCCTGACAGTTAGAACAATTAACCTCTGGAACAGAAGTTGCCTCCAGAAGTTGTGAATGCCCCAACCCTGGAAGTCTTTAAGAAGATGTTAGATAGCCATTTGTCTGAAATGGTATAAGGTTCCTGCCCACGCAGGGGGTTGGACTAGGAGACCTACAAGGTCCCTTCCAACTCTGCTATTGTATTGTATTGTATTGTATTGTATTGTATTCTTCAGCACCCAGTGCCAAAACTGGAGCGAGCACACCAGAGCCCAGAAGAGAGCGGCTGGCCGCTGCCCATACATGCAACGGAACCCGGAAGAGGGATACCTATCAAAAGGGTGAAATACAGAAATTTAAAGAACAATTTCTAGAAGTAACCACATAGCAATATCCTACACCTAGGTTGTTAAAATAAACAAAACATCAGTTATTCAAAATCACCATTGAACAATATTAGTTTGATCAAAGACAATTGCAACTCCATTTTTTTCTAAAATCCATATTTTATCAAAAGTATATGGCCTATAAAACACTGTCATCATTATGGCATCATGATCATTGTACTGGCAGTGTCGGACTCACCAAGAAGACCTATGAAAGCTCAGTGTTGGCTGTACACACTCAAGACAAAGAGGTCATAGTGGAGAGTTCTGACTAAATGTGCTCTACTGGAGAAGGAAATGGCAATCTAGTATCCTTGCCAAGAAAACCCCATGGATAGTATCAAAAGACTAAAAGATAGGACGCTGGAAGATGATCCACTCAGGTCGGATGGTGTCCAATATGCTACTGAGAAAGAGCAAAGGGCAATTCTAAGTAGCTTTCGAAAGTGTTGACGTGGCTAGGCCAAAGCTGAAAGGATGCTCAGCTATGGAAGTGTCTGGTGGTGAAAGGAAATTCCAATGCTGTAAAGAACAATATTGCGTATGAATATAAGATCTATGATTCAAGGTAAGCTGGATGTAGTCAAACATGAGATGACAAAAATGAACATTGACATCTTGAGAATCAGTGAACTAAAGTGGACGGAAATGGGTGAATTTGATTCATACAATCATTGTTTCTACTACTGTGGGCAACAACAATCTCTTTGAAGAAATGGAGTTTAGTTTAGTTTTAGTTTTATTCTATTTATATACCGCTCCTATCTCCCCAATGGACTCAGGGCGCTGCACAGGAAATTAAAATGCCACAACAAACAACAATAAATACAATAAAACGTTAAAATACAATTAAATTAGATAACCTGTGCTAAAATATTAACTAAAAATATTAAAATCCCCTACCAAATCCAATTAAAATTTTATCTAAGCTAGGCCGGCTAGATGGAAGAAGTGCATTTTAAGTGATCGGCGAAAAAGGCGAAGGTCCGTGATGGTACGAAGTTCGGGGGGTAGGTCATTCCAGAGGGCTGGACCTGCCACAGAGAAGGCCCTTCCCCTGGGTGCCGCCCGCCAGCATTGACCGGCAGATGGCACCCTGAGGAGGCCCTCTCTGTGGGAGCGGATCGGTCAAAGGGAGGTATGTGGTAGGAGATGGTCCCGCAAATAGCTAGGCCCCGTGCCATGGAGCGTTTTAAAGATGGTCACCAGCACCTTGAAGCGCACCCAGAAGGCCACCGGCAGCCAGTGCAGCTCGCGCAGGAGAGGTGTTACGTGGGAACACCGTGAGGCTCCCAAGATCCCCCGCGCGGCCGCATTCTGCACTAACTGGAGCCTCCGGGTGCACCTCAAGGGGAGCCCCATGGGGAGCCCCAAGGAGTAGCCATATTAGTCAACAAAAGAGTGGAAAAAGCAGTAGTGAGTAGAATAGAATAACAGGGTTGGAAGAGACCTTGTAGGTCATCTAGTCCAACTCCTTGCTCAAGCAGGAGCCTGGAGGACAATGTCAAAATGACAGAATGATCTCGGTTCCAATCCAAGGCAAACCATTCAACACAACAATCCAAGCATATGCCCCAACCATTCTTATTGCAAAATTCAGGCTTAAATTGAAAAGGTGGGAAAACCATTAGGCCATTCCGGTATGATTTAAATCCTACCCCCTATGGATATACAGTGAGACGATGCATGGATTTAAGGAATTAGATTTGGTAGATAAAGTGCCTGAAGAGCTATGGATGGAGGTTTGTAATGTTGTACAGGAGGCGCAACTAAAGAAAAAGAAATGCAACAAAGCATGATGAGGCTTTACAAATAGCTGAATAAAGGAGGAGAGTAAAAGAGAGGGAAAAATATGCCCAACTGAATGCAGATTCAGGCCTTAAATGGCAATGCAAAGAAATAAAGGAAAATAATTAGGAAAGACTAGATACTGTATCTCTTTTTAAAAAATTGGAGACACCAAGGAAATATTTTGTGCAAAGATGGATATGATAAAGGACAAAAATGGTAGGGATCTAAAAGAAATAGAAGAGATTAAGAAGAGGTGGCAAGAATACACAGAAGAACTATATTATAATGATCTTAATGTTCCTGATAACCACAGTGGTGCGATCACTGATCTCAAGCCAGATATCCTGGAGTGTGAAGCCAACTGAACCTTAGGAAGCATTACCAACAACAGAGTTAGCGGAGGTGATGGTATTCCAGCTGTGCTATTTAAAATCTTATAAGATGATGCTATTAAAGTGCTGCACTCAATATGTCAGCAACTTTGGAAAACATAACAATGGTCATAGGATTGGAAAAGAGCAATGTACAATCCCCAAAAGGGCAAAGCCAAAGAATGGCCAAACTACTGTACAATTGTGCTAATTTCACATGCTATCAAGGTTGCACTCAAAATCTGACAACTTAGGCTTCAGTAGTATGTGAACCGAGAACTACCAGAGGTACAAGCTGTGTTTCAAAGAGTGGGAACTAGAAATTAAAATGACAACATTCGCTGGATTATGGAGAAAGCAAGGAAGCTCCAGAAAAACATCTATTCTGCTTCGTTTACTATGTTAAAGCTTTGGATTATGTGGATCGCAATAAATTGTGGCAAATTCTTAAAGGGATGGGAGTACCAAATTACCTTACCTGTCTCCTGAAAAACCTGCATGCTGGACAAGAAGCAACATTTAGAATTAGATATGGAACAACTGATTGGTTCAAAACAGAAAGGAGTACGCTAAGGCTCTTATATTGTCACCCTTCTTATTTAACTTATACATAGAGTACATCATGTGAAATGCCAGGCTGGATGAATTATAAACCGGAATTAAGATTGCGAGGAGAAATATCAACAATTTATGTGGATTATACCATTTTAATGGCAGAAAATGAAGAAGAACTAAAGAGCTTCTTAATGGTGAAAAAGGAGAGTGCAAAAGTTGGCTTGAAACTCAACATTAAAGAAACCCCTAAGATGGCATATGGTCCCATCACTTAGAATAGCCTTTATTGTCATTGTACATCCTGTATACAACAAAATTGATTAATTTCATTGTATACATGATGTACAATGACAATAAAGGCTATACTAAAACTTCCTGGCAAATAGAAGGGAAAGAAATGGAAGCAGTAACAGATTTTATTTTCTTGTGCTCCAAGATCGCTGCAGACAGCAACTGTGGCCATTAAATTAAAAGAGGCTTGCTCCTTGGGAGAAAAGATACGGCAAACCTAGATAGCATATTAAAAAGCAGAGACATCACCTTGCCGACAAAGGTCAATATAGTCAAAGCTATGGTTTTCCCAGTAGTAATGTACAGCCATGAGAGTTGGACCATAAGGAAGGCTAAGCGCCAAAGAATGCTTCTGAATTGTGGTTTGGAGAAGACTCTTGAGGGTCCCTTGGGCTGCAAGGAGAATAAATCAGTCAATCCGAAAGTAATTCAGCCCTCACTGTTTTTTGGAAGGACAGATACTGAAATTGAAGCTCAAATATTTATAATGAGAAGAGAGGAGACTCACTGGAAAAGATCCCGATGTTGAAAAAGATTGAAGGCAAAAGGAGAAGGGATGGCAGAGGAGGAGATGGTGAGATAGTGTC
The DNA here is from genome assembly GCA_039707465.1 of Rhabdophis nuchalis. Lineage (NCBI taxonomy): Eukaryota > Metazoa > Chordata > Lepidosauria > Squamata > Natricidae > Rhabdophis > Rhabdophis nuchalis. The sequence goes on along the minus strand of CM077644.1, from coordinate 4,095,066 downwards.
ATGAATGAACATGAATTTGAGCAAATGCCAGGAGACAATGGAGGACAAGGTAACCTGCCATGCTATGGTCCATAGGGTTGCAATAGTTGGACATGATTTGGCGACTAAACAACAACTTACAAGGAGCAACTGTCCAAAGTAGAAGTGGGCAACCTCATGATATCTCCTATTTCCAAAGAGAATTTGCTAGCCAGAATTCACCTATGTCCACTGCAATGCCATCTCCACTCCTCTGGGGATATCCAGTTTGCCTTGAAGCCTCACCAGAATCCTTACTGGAAGTTGTGATCTTTTATGCAAATATATTCGAATTATTAACAAGGATCACAGACTAAGGAACAGCCTGTTAACAGTCCTGGTCTTTGAAAGATGTAATGTGCTGTTCTGAGACCATGCCTTGATTCAGCCATCTTAAACAACTATCAACTAAGCTCCAACTTTTTCTGTAGAAAAGTGCTGTAGAAGCTTAAAGTTGAGAAATATTTGTCTTCTCTGGAACCTTTTAACTCTTTTCTTCTTTTTATGTCGGCCAAAATAGGTAGTTCTTCTTTTTGAATCCACTTGTATGCTATATAAAGTAATCTCTTATGAAAGTTTTGCTTGCGTCCCAAACCATTCTTACATCTGTACCTTTAAGATTCTTTTTTTAAAAAAACCTCCCCAAATCTCGTATTTCATTTCTTGTGTGTATTTTCTTTGTGGTTTCTAAAAACAAATGTTTGCACACCCTAATATGTTTGATTATTGTAATTCTTTCCTTACTCACTGCCACGTTAATAAAATTGGACCCACATATTTCAAATAGACTAAAATTCATTGAGAAAACAACACTTTTCTTATTTTTGCAACAGAAGCAAGGAAAACAACATTGTTTCAATATATTCACTTTGTCAAAGTTAATTATGTATTTCAGTAATGATGTTATTAGTTTGATTTGGAAACTGTTTCATTACATAAATGTTGTACAAAACAGATTCATTATAGCATATACAGATGATGTATCCTAATCATAAGTAGCTAATAGTAAGCAGTTGCCTAGATTGTACACAAGTCATGCATTTGTTTAAAAGAACCTGCAAGCATGAAAACATGAGAATACATATGAAAGGGTTTCTCCTTTTTTGCAAATCATTTATTTCAAATTAAGATCGCCATTTTTTATTTTAGCTTTAAAAAAATGACAAAAAGCCAATGTATTCAACATTTAAAATATTTTCTTCCCTCTAGCTTGCCAAGTTAAGGAACACATTTCTGGCAAAATGTTCTACATGCAACTGCTTATGAATAAGCGTGGGCCTTTGTCCAAGATATGGCTGGCTGCTCACTGGGATAAAAAAGTCACAAAGGCTCATATATTTGAATGCAATTTAGAAGCTACCATTGAAAAAATACTATCCCCTAAGGTATGTCTCTCAAAAAATGTCACCAAAAATAATGTCTCCTATTTTTAGTCAGCACTGGGTGTGTAAATTAGGTTCTGCAGGAACACCTTGAAGATCTCAATCAATGGTTTAGTCTTGCAAAAATAAAACCCCAAAACTAAAAAGGGTTGTTACACCAAAGAAAGTCAAGAACTTTTATCATCTCAGTATGTAGGATATAGAATAATGTTTTTAAGTTACAGTAAGGCAGATTCTAGCTTAAAATCAAGAAACAGTTCCTAACCTTAGGAGCAGTTCAATGGTAGAACCAATTATCCGGAGTGATGGTGAACATATTTTCACTAGATACATATCCAGACCAGACAGCCAACTGTTAGGGATGTGTAAATTGCATTCCTGTACTAAACAAGAGATGCAGTGACAGTGGCTAAGACACTGAGCTTGTCGATCAGAAAAGCCTGCAGTTTGGTGGTTCTAATCCCTAGTGTCACGTAACGGAGTGAGCTTCCATTATTGTCCCAGCTTCTGCCAACCTAGCAGTTCGAAAACGTGTGAAAGTGCAAATAGAAAAAAAATAGGAACCGTCTTTGGTGGGAAGGTAACAGCGTTCTGTGTGCCTTCGGTGTTTAGTCATGCTGGCCACATTACCATGGAAACGTCTTTGGACACCGTTGTCTCTTCAGCTTTGAAATGGAGATGAGCACCGCCCCCTAGAGTCGGGAACGACTAGCACATATGTGTGAGGGGAATCTTTACCTTTACTAAACAAGAGCTTGGACTCATTGGTCTAAATTACCCGTTTCAACGTCTGCAAATGGAGCCATTTTTAATTATTTAATTTTTATCCTGCCTTTATTACTTTAGAAGTAATTCAAAGCAGCAAACATTCCTATTTTCCCCACAACAACAACAGACCTGTGGACTGAGAGAGAGTAATTGGTCTAAGGTCACCCACCTGGCTTTTACACCTAAGGCGGGACTAGGACTCCCAGTCTCCTGGTGATTGGTCCAAAGTCACCCAGCTGTCTTTCGTGCCTAAGCGGGGGAGGGGGGGACTAGAATTCCCGGTCTCCTGGTGATTGGGCTAAAGTCACCAAGCCAGTTTCATGCCTAAGGCTGGACTAGAACTCCCAGTCTCCTGGTGAATGGCCCAAAGTCATTCAGTTGGTTTTCATGCCTAAGCATGACAAGATTAACCCAATATTTACTGAAAGTGATGCCATCTCTTCCATTTGGATACCTTTAGCTACCCTCTTGAACTGGTTTTAAGAAAAATGAGATCCAGGAAAATTACTCTTAATTCTATTGCAATCTTTCCCATAAATAATACTAACTTTCGCCCCCCCCCCCCTCCCCAGTTTAAAATTGCTCTTCGTACCTCGGGACACCTTTTGCTAGGAGTGGTGAGGATCTATCACAGGAAAACCAAGTATCTTTTGACAGACTGCAGTGAAGCCCTACTTAAAATGCAATCAACTTTTCAACCAGGTATGTTTTTCCCCTACTTATTATTAACAAGCAGCTTATTAATCGTAGCATAAAGAAAGTGGTTTAATTTTTGAAAACAAAGCAAGTGGTTCACAAGAATTCAGGATTCATGAGATTATATTTGGAAGACAATCTCAAGCTCAGAATCAGAATAAAGCTGGAAGGGACCTTGGAGGTCTAGTCCAATCTCCTGCTCAAGCAGGAGACCCTACAAGCAGGTGGACCTATGGCATGCATGCCACAGGTAGCATGCGGAGCTACAGTATATTTGCTGGCATGCAATCCATCAGCTCTGGCATGCATGTGCACACTGCCAGCTGATTTTCGGCCTTCTGGAGGGCCAGGGGAAGCCATTTTTCACCCTCCCCAGGCTTCAGGAAAGCCTCCGGAGCATGGGGAGAGTGAAAACTCCCTCCCGCATGTGTGTGTGTGGGATCATGCGTGGAGTAGGAGTGTGGGCACTTGTGCAGGTGGGCAGGGCACATTGTGGGTGTGGACACATGCACAATAGTGTGCGTGTACACAATTTTGGCATGCTTTTACAAAAAGGTTCCCCCTCACTGCCCTGGCCTGTACCATTTCAGACAAGTAGTGGATCATAAACTACTTTATGTAGAGATTGCAATTCTAAAAACCAAACTAGAAGTAAATTCCAAAGACTACAATGGGGCTTATTTCTGAATAGTCATATCTAGAATTGTCCTAGCAACAGAATATTTTTGTAATTGTAATAGTATCATTCCATTGACAAATCAAGTAATATTTTCTGCCATATAATTAATGACCACTAGGTAACACATTTTTAAAATGTGTGTACATTTGCTAGGTGTAGCAGGATATATAAAGCTACATCATCTCTCAGTTAATCTTACATTATGTATTTTTCTTTAGGGCTTGTTGACCTTCCAAAAAGAAATTCTGAGGCAAATTATGATGCCATCACATTGCCTGAAGAGTTTTATGATTTCGACAGTCAGCTTCCAGACACAAAGTAAATATTTTCCAACGGTTGTTTATTGCTAAGTATAGAACAAGTGAAAAGGGAGTGAATTCCCTCTGAAGTCCCATTTCTCAGGGATGGTGAACCACTCAAAACTTTACAATAGAAAACAGGCGTGCTTCTACACAATAAATGTGAAGGAACAAAATCACAATCCTATTTCTCTGCTACAGGTAGTCCTTGACTTATAACCGTTCATTTAGTGACCACTCAAAGTTAACAACAGCATTGGAAAAAGTCACTTATGACTGTTTTTCACAATTTTGATCATTGCTGCATCTCGACTGTCATGTGATCAGATACTTGGCAACTGTCTCATATTTATGACGGATGCAGTGTCATTGGGTCATGTGTTCGCCTTTTGCTATCTTCTGACAAGCAAAGATAATGGGGAAGCCAGATTCAGTTAACAACTGTATTACTAACTTAATTACTGCAGTGATTCAATTAACAACTGTGGCAAGAATCTTTGTAGAATAGGGCAAAATTAATTGAACAAGAAAAATTTGGGGCTAAGTTATGGTCATATGCACACTACCTATACTGCCCTATAATTTTTTTTTATGATGACGAATTTAAACAACTGTTTCTCCTTGCCTTGGCAAATCCATAGGCATAGATATATATCTATGCTTTATCACTTTAATACAGCTTTTCTCAGTGCCATTTAGCATTCTGCTCTCATTTCCCTTCCTCGCAGCATCCTGAATATCAAACAACTCCATTTTCTAAATAGTTATAACTGGATCGTAAAGGATCACCTCTCTGTTTTCAGTCCACTTACCCAGTCTAGATTTACTGTAGTTCTGAAGAGCACAGAGCACTATTTTCTAAAAAAAATTCTTCATGGTGATTAATTGCGCTTTCTTAAACTTTTTTGACAGTCCAGATTAATGTTTTTACGATAATGATAGACTGATACAAAACTGGTAGTGCTTGACTTACACCAGTTCATTTAGTGACCGTTTGAAGTTACAACAGCACTGAAAAAAGTGACATGACCATCTTTCACACTTGCAATCATTGTAGCATCCGTATGGTCACGTGATCAAAATTCAGACACTTGGCAACTGGCATGTACCCATGAAGATTGCTGTGTCCCAGGGTCATGTGATTCCCTTTTGCAACCTTCTGACAAGCCAAGTCATATTCACTTAACAACCCTGTTACTAATGTAACCCACTGCAGTGAGTGACATAACATTCTCTTAACAACTATGGCCAGAAAGGTTGTTAAATGAAGCAAAACTCACTTAGCAAATGTCTCACTTAGCAACAGAAATGTTGGGTTCAATTACGGTTGTAAGTCAAGGACTATCTGTACATTGTTAGTTTCTAATTCTTGAACTGTATTTTTGGGATGAAGATAGATGAATGTAGTAACTGAAGCAGCCCTTATTGCTGAATCTGTGCTATTAACCATTTCTTATCCCCATTATGGAATAGTATTTAGTATTTATTTAGTATTTAGTATTTATTAGATTTGTATACCGCCCCTCTCCCTTTCGGGACTCAGGGCGGTGTACAGGCAGCGATAAAAATCAATAATACAAAACATAAAATATATTAAAATATATTACATAATTAGCCTGTCCTTAAAACCCCTGCTAAAAACCCCTACTAAAACAGTTTAAAACTACGACAGGCCGGCCGCATGAAATAAATAGGTCTTCAAGGCCCGACGGAAAAGGCGCAGGTCCGAAGGTCAGGGGATAGGTCATTCCAGAGGGCAGGGGCTGCCACAGAGAAGGCTCTCCCCCTGGGGGTTGCCAGCCGACACTGCCTGGTCGACGGCACCCTGAGGAGGCCCTCTCTGTGGGAGCGGACTGGTCGGTGGGAGGTGTTTGGCAGCAGGAGGCAGTCTTGCAAATAGCCAGGTCCCTTGCCATGGAGCACTTTGAAGATGGTCACTAATATCTTGAAGCGCACCCGGAAAGCCACAGGCAGCCAGTGCAGCACACGCAGGAGAGGTGTCACATGGGAGCGCCTAGATGCTCCCAAAATCCCCTGCGCGACCGCATTCTGACCCAACTGGAGCCTCCGGGTGCACCTCAAGGGAAGCTCCATAGAGCGCATTGCAATAGTCCAGGCGGGAGATGACGAGGGCTTGAGTGACCGTGCGTAAATAGTAAGCGAAAGGCGATGGAAGTTCAATTGAATTAGGACCAAATATATTAAAATATTATATGGATACATTTTGGGAATTAAGACATTATGGTCCAGTTATACAGCATTTTTCTAAAATACTTCCTTTCTTCAGTTCATTTTCTTCTTTTCTAATAGTGCCATCGAGGTTGCCCAACATTTTACATTGCACCAGAGCAAAACTGAGGATATCACATTGACAGAATTTTATGGGCAGAATGTTCTCCACAGTGGCAATTTTGGTGAGGCTGCAACTTTTTCCTCTCATAAACATCTCATCTACAAAAGGTTTTTATTTTCAAAAGTTGTGCTCTGGGTTCAATTTTTAAAAGCTATAAAGCATTTTATGTGTCCGAGATGTATAAACATAGCTGAGTTATTAATATATGTTTCTTACAGATGAAGAAATTGAAATTCCAAGGCACGCTAGCTTTTTCAGTGACAGTTTCATAAATAGCTCCCACAGTCTCCTGGCTGATCACAGTTCTTTGAATTTAACTGGAGAAAAAATTGCATTAGAGTATGATGGATTTGGAGATGAAGGAGCTGGAAGAGATATGATTGGTAGGTATGAACAAAATCCAGTCTAACTATAGCCCACCAATAGATTTTCTAAGATGTGCATAAGTTGCCCAAAAGTTTAGTAACTTTGTTATGTTCCAGTAAAGCTTTTGCTTTTTTCTACATAGTCCTCGACTTACGACCGCAACTGAGCCCCACATTTCTGTTGCTAAGCAAGGCAGTTGGTAAATGAGTTGTGCTCCATTTTACGTCCCTTTGCCATGGCTGTTAAGCGAATCACTGCAGATGTTAAGGGAGTCATGTGGTCATTAAATGAATTTGGATTACCCCATTGACTTCGTTTGTCAGAAGTTAGCTGGAAGGTCACAAATGTTGATCACATGACCTGGGATAGTGCAACTGTCATAAATACATGCCAGTTGCCAAGTCAAGTGCCCGAATTTTGATCACGTGACCATGGGAATGCTCGCACCGTCGTGCAGCAAAAGTGTGAGAACTGGTCATAAATTGCTTTTTTTCAGTGCCATTGTAACTTCAAACAGTCACTAAACGAATGGTTGTAAGTTGAGGACTACCTGTATAAAATATGTAGTTATGTAAATAAAAATAGGGCATTTAAAAAAAATATATATCTATATATACTATAATTATTTTCTTAAGATGATGTTCTTGGAACTGACCAGAATGGACTCCTTGCAATATTTGACACGGAAGAGGAACTTCCTTTACCCCACAAAGATCCAGCTGATAACGGAAAAGGTGAGTTTGTAGCTTGTTGTTGTTGTTGTTGTTGTTGTTAGTCGTGTCCGACCCATCATGATCCCATGGACAACATTCCTCCAGGCCGTCCTGTCCTCTACCATTCTCTGGAGTCCATTTACGCTCACACTTACTACGTCATCCAGCCTCCTCCTTCTCTGCTGTCCCCTTCTTCTTTTGCCCTCCATCGTTCCCAGCATGAGGCTCTTCTCCAGCGAGTCCTTCCTTCTCATGAGGTGGCCAAAGTCTTTGAGTTTTCTTTTCAAGATCTGGCCTTCTAAAGAGCAGTCAGGGTTGATCTCCTCTAGGACTGACCAGTTGAATGGCCCTGCAGTCCAAGGGACTTGCAGGAGTCTTCTCCAGCACCAGAGTTCAAAGACCTTCATTCTTTGGCGCTCAGCCTTCCTTATATTCCAACTTTCACAGCCATCCATTGCAACTGGGAAAACCATCGCCTGGACTAGACGCACTTTTGTTGGTAGGGTGACATCTCTGCTTTTTAGGATGCTGCCGTTAGAGTTTGTAGCTATTTTACTTTAAACTGTTTCACTAGTGTGGGGGGAAAAAGCAAAAAAAAAGCCGATCTTTCTGTGGCCATTTCTGTATAACATTTTCTTAAGAATTTTATAAGAAAATTAGCTATTCATGACAACAGTAATTAAATAAAACATGATCATCATAAAACTGACAGAGCAGAAAATAGATTAGATAGATAGATAGATAGATAGATAGATAGATAGATAGATAGATAGATAGATAGATAGATAGATAGGAGAGAGAGAAATAAGAGAGGTAGGTAGGTATGTAGGGATAGATAGATAGATAGATAGATAGATAGATAGATAGATAGATAGATAGATAGATAGATAGATAGATAGATAGATAGATAGATAGATGAGAGAAAGATTGAGAGAGAGAGAGAGAGAGAGAGAGAGAGAGAGAGAGAGAGAGAGAGAGAGAGAGAGAGAGAGAGAGAGAGAGAGAGAGATTATTTAGTCCCAAACAGGTTTAACCTGAAGATGAGCTCCACTGAATTCTCTCGCTGAGCAGAAATTGGGCTCAGTGACCTAAATAATACTCCTAACACTGATTGTCTGAATCAGCAGAAGCTACTTTGGATCCTGATCTGTCTGTATCAAAAGATGGAAGAAGAAATCACCAACGTAATGAAACAACCTTATTGTGCAGTGAGGAAGATGGCTTTGTTCTTTATCCTATTGTTGATCCAGGTGAGAATTGTTGGTTTCTATCTGGAATAAAAATGCAATATAGAAGTGATGACAAATCCAGAAAAGCATTTCGTTGGAAACATTTTTTTTCAATAGAAGTGATAACCTGTTAGTCTTCTTTATTTTCTAAAAAGGATTGTCTTCATTACGTTTCATTCATTTATTTGTTTATTTATTCACAGGATTTGCTTACTGCCTGTAACCAAATTCTAAGCAGCTTACAGAGCCTACATGCAAAACACAATTCAAAAGAAATATAATTATTTACAATAGTAAATCTAAACCTAATTCTCCACTTTTCAGCTCCTGAAGTAAGCCAGCTGAAGAAACAGACATGGGAATCTATTTTATTGTTAGGGAGCATGTCAGAACCTTGAAAAGCCAACAGACATTCCCTCTCCTTCATCAGCCCCTAACCCTAACCCCTTAGACCAAAGTATCTATGGAGATTGTCAGTCATCCAGGTCATGGCTGTCCCATGTGCTTTTGAAGAGGCAGCTGGAAGGTGCTTTTTCAAGAGACATCTGGACTTCCTGGTTTTTCTTTGAAGACGTTTCGCTTCTCATCCAAGAAGCTTCTTCAGCTCTGACTGGGGAACGGAAGGATTTATACCCCTTGCAGACAGCTGGTCATTTGCATCCTTTTAATTTAATTTAATTTAATATTTAAATTTCTATACCGCCCTTCTCCCTTCCGGGACTCAGGGCGGTGTACCGGCAGCAGTAAAATCACGAATAAAAACATAGAAAGCAATTAAAAACCTATTAAAAATACATTAAATAATGAATAGCCTGTCTAAAACCTGTTAAAATCCCTACTAAAACCATATAAAACTAAAGCGTTTAAAAGTATGCCAGTTTAGAAACTGTGCCAGGCCGGCCGCTCGAAACAGATGGATCTTCAAAGCTCGACGGAAAAGGCGCAGGTCTGTGATCGTACGAAGGTCAGGGGGTAGGTCATTCCAGAGGGCAGGGGCTGCCACAGAGAAGGCTCTTCCCCTGGGGGTCGCCAGTCAACATTGCCTGGCCGACGGCACCCTAAGGAAGCCCTCTCTGTGGGAGCGAACTGGACGGCGGGAGGCATTTGGTAGCAGTAGGCGGTCTTGCAGATAGCCAGGTCCCTTGCCATGGAGCGCTTTAAAGGTGGTTACTAATACCTTGAAGCGCACCCGGAAAGGCACAGGCAGCCAGTGCAGCTTGCGCAGGAGAGGTGTCACGTGGGAGCATCTAGACGCTCCCAGAATCCCCTGCGCGGCCGCATACTGAACTAGCTGGAGCCTCCGGGTGCAGTTCAAGGGAAGCCCCATGTAGAGAGAGTTACAATAGTCCAGGCGGGAGATGAGGGCTTGAGTGACCGTGCGTAAAGCGTCACGATCCAGAAAGGGACGCAACTGGTGTATCAGGCGGACCTGATAAAAAGCCCCCCTGGCCACGGCCGTCATGTGATCTTCTAGAGATAGCTGAGAATCCAGGAGGACACCCAAGTTGCGAGCCCTCTCTGCAGGGGCCAATGACTCGCCCCCAATAGCCAGAGATGGTACCAACTGGCTATATCGTGACGCCGGAAGCCACAGCCACTCAGTCTTGGATGGGTTGAGTCAGAGCCTGTTTCTCCCCATCCAGACTCACACGGCCTCCAGGCACCGGGACATCACTTCCACGGCATCGTTGGGGTGGTCTGGGGTAGGGATGTACAGCTGGGTGTCATCAGTGTACTGGTGGAACTCTACCCCGAAACCACGGATGATCTCGCCCAGCGGCTTCATGTAGATGTTAAACAGGAGAGGTGAGAGGACCGACCCCTGAGGCACCCCACATGAGAGGCACCTCGACGTTGACCTCTGCCCTCCTGCCAGCACAAATTGCAACCGGTCGGAGAGGTAGGAGGAGATATGCCCCACCCCTAGCCCCTCCAGCCGGTGCAACAAGATACCATGGTCAATGGTATCAAAAGCTGCTGAGGGGTCTAACAGGACCAGGATAGAGGAACAACCCCTATCCCGAGCCCTCTAGAGATCATCCACCAGCGCGACCAATGCCGTCTCTATGCTGTGCCCAGGCCGGAAGCCGACTGGCGCGAGTCCAGATAGACAGTTTCCTCCAGGTGCTGAGGGAGCTGCCACGCCACCACACTCTCAACAACCTTTGCAAGAAAGCGAAGGTTGGAGACAGGACGGGAGTTGGCCAACACAGCCGGGTCCAGGGAGGGCTTCTTGAGGAGGGGCCTCACCACCGCCTCTTTCAAGGCGGCCGGTAGGAACCCCTCACTCAGAGAAGCGTTGACAATTCCCTGGAGCCAGCCTCGTGTAACCTCCCGGGAGGCCAGTACCAACCAGGAGGGACACGGGTCCAATAAACATGTGGTGGCGTTCAGCCGCCCCAGCATCCTGTCCATGTCCTCGGGAGTCACAGGATTGAACTTTTAGAGAGTCGTTGAGGCCACTTGGAGGTTTAGCTGTGTCCTCAGGGTCACCTGAGTGGTGCAAATGGGTGTGGAGCCTTGGAACTGTTGAAAGGACTGTGTTGTAGACCGGAGATAGATGATTTCATATCCTTCTCCCTCTGTTGAGAGGGCTGTTCAATTTTGGCATAAATGGCCTCTTTTAAACCTATAGTCAAACTATTCTCCAAGGCACCTGGGGGCAGGACAAGAAGCAATGGGTGGAAACTAATCAAGGAGAGAAGCAACTTAGAACTGAGGAGGAATTTCCTGACAGTGAGAACAATGAATCAGTGGAGCAGAAGTTGCCTCCAGAAGTTGTGAATGCCCCAACCCTGGAAGTCTTTAAGAAGATGTTAGATAGCCATTTGTCTGAAATGGTATAAGGTTCCTGCCCACGCAGGGGGTTGGACTAGAAGACCTACAGGGTCCCTTCCAACTCTGCTATTGTATTGTATTGTATTGTAAACCAGTGATCCTCTCTGTCGAAAATGTAGACTTTGCTGTCTTTAAAAGAGTGCCCTTTGTCTTTCAAATGCAAATGGACTGCCGAATCTTCTAGATAAAAAGATGCAAATGATCAGATGCCTGCAAGGAATATAAATCCTTCCGTTCCCCAACATCCTGTTAGAGCTGAAGAAGCTTCTTGGATGAGAAGTGAAACGTCTGATGAGAAGAAAAACGAGAAAGTCCAGATATCTCTTGAAAAAACACCTTCCAGCTGCCTCTTCAAAAGCACATGGGACAGCCATGACCTGGATTACTGAGAACCTCCTTAGATACTTTGGTCTAAGGGGTTAGGGTTAGGGATTGATGAAGGAGAGGGAATGTCTTCAAAGAAAAAACCAGAAAGTCCAAATACCTCTTGAAAAAAGCATCTTCTAGTTGTTTCTTCAGGCCGTGAGCTCCTAGCCAAAAGGCTGCAAATTAAGTTCTGGCAAGCAGTCTCTGTGACACGAAACACCATGAGCAAACTCTTCAGAAATACGAGCTGTTGTCTCCTACAACCACCTCATTCATTCATTCATTTTCATTTATTCGACTTATTAACCGCCCCCTCTCCCCAGAGGGACTCGGGGCGGTGCACAGGAAAATATAAAAATACAATACATCACAAAAATACATAAATACTTAAAACTATATTAAATTACCTCTCCTCTTTTCTTCTATTTATTCCCCAGCCAGGGAGGGACCATTCAGTGTCCACATGTGCCTTGCTTCCTGAGTTGACTCCTTATCCTCAGGTGTTCTCTCCTAACAGCTCTGCGCATACATGCATCTGGAACAGGTCCCAGCTGTTCTTCCTCCTCACTCACATCAGCCTCCAAAGGCAGCTGCCTTTGGAGGTGGCTGGGAAATATCAGACGGGCCTGGCTGTATCTCTGCGTCCAACGCTGAGCATCCATCAGAGCTTTCCCCAGGCTCCAGAACTGGCCCAAGTTCCTCCGCAACCTCCCCATCGTCTGAATCTGCTGGCAGCTGGTGGGCCACAACACCTTGCCCTGAACAAAATAAATATATGTATATGTGTTCTGTCCCACGGGCTGAATCACTCCGCACACACACAGGCTTGGCTGCTTGCCACTGCTTAAATATGAGATAAGCGAAGACTTTGGCTAAGAGCCCAGATAATTCTAAACACGACTAGAAGGCTGGAGTTGAATCGGTTGCTTCCTGCAAATGTCCCCTCCCAACGTCTCACCTATAAGCTCTCTTGGGAGGGGCCACTCAAAAACCACCTGGTTCCAATCATGGCCTACGAGCCTGCCTCTGACGTAACTGCTGCCTCCGTTTCTCAGCCCTGCGTAATCTAGCATCAGGGATGAACTGCCCCTGATCCTCCCCACTACTCCATGCCTCAGGCGCTTCCTGCTGGCCAACCAGCCTCTCTGCTTCCTGCTCTGAACCTGAGCACTCCTCAAGGTCTTCCTCCTCCTCCAGGGCAGACTCAGGACTCTTGGCTAGAAGAGTCCATCAGCAGCTCATCCGGAGCAGGCTGGGCCTCAACAGATATGTATGTAAAAAAAAAAGTGGAAGGTTCTTTGCAATACCGACATTTTATTAGCCCTGCAAACATGGATTAGTAGTCCGGTGTGATTATTATCTGCTTGTTGGTATGTAACGTGTCCTTTGTGTATGTCTCTTGTTATGTAGCTCTCCTAAAGAAACAAAGGAGGAAAAGGAAAAGGAAGTTACTCGTGGACACGGTGAAGCAGCTCAGCAGAGCCACCATGCAAAAGCAGCTTGCAAGTTACCAGGATACGCTAGCCACATTGCATATCGCACCTCCAACCAGGAAGCTGATGCTTTTACAAGAATTGAGCAGCGTAGACAAACTTATGACCAGACCCACCCAACCTTTCTTTAGTGAAGATCTGCAGCAGGTAACAATTTTAGGGTCTTGCATGCTGTTCTCATTGTTGCTATACAACACAAAGTAGGCCTGTGTAAGCATCTTAGATGGTTTCCTAGATTTAAATGGAGGGCGGAGGGCAGAGGAAGAAGAAGACCCAGTGAAGAGTTCCTCATAATGATGGCTATTTGGTTCTTTTGTGCCTTCAACGCTATTTTTGACTCCTGGTGATTGCCTGAACTAGTTCCTGCAGGGTTTTGGAAACGTTTCTCCAACATAGTTTGCCATTGCCTCCTTCCTAGGGCTGAGAGAAAGAGACTGGTCCAAGATCACCCAGGTGGCTCTAGTATCTAAGGCAGGACTAGAACTCAGAGTCACCTAGTTTTTAGCCTGATGCCTTAACCGCTAAATCAAACTGACTCTGGAGTTACAGGGGAGTCAAAATTGAGAGTGAGTTCTTAAGGGTTACATATGGGATTTCTTGGGTATCTAATTAGTTGTTGTGGAAAAATGACACAGGCCTTTAATCTTGTATACCACCATTTGATGTCCTTGAAGTGCCTCTGCTAAGAAAGTGATGTCTAATTCAGGGATCTCCTGAACATGGCAATTTAGTATTAGTTAGTATTGATCCATTACATCTCCAACCATGGCAATTTTAAGACTTGTGGACTTCAAGCCCCAGAATTCCCCAGCCAGCCATACTGAGCTGGGGAATTCTGGGACTTGAAGTTCACAGATGGAGACTCTAGAAAGAGTACAGAGAAGAGCAACAAAGAGGATTAGGGGACTGGAGACTAAAACATGTGAAGAACGGTTGCAGGAACTGGGTAGGTCTACTTTAATGAAAAGAAGGACCAGGGGAGACATGAGAGCAGCCTTCCAATATCTCAGGGGTTGCCACAAAGAAGAGGGAGTCAAGCTATTCTCCAAAGCACCTGAGGGCAGAACAAGAAGCAATGGGTGGAAACTAATCAAGGAGAGAAGCAACTTAGAACTGGCGAGAAATTTCCTGACAGTGAGAACAATTAATCAGTGGAACAGAAATTGCCTCCAGAAGTTGTGAATGCCCCAACACTGCAAGTCTTCAAGAAGATGTTGGATAGCCATTTGTCTGAAATGGTATAGGGTTTCCTGCCTAGGCAGGGAGTTGGACTAGATGACCTCCAAGGTCCCTTCCAACTCTGCTATTGTATTATTATATTATTGAAAGGTCTTAAAGTGGCCATGGTTGGAGATCCCTGATATAATGGACGACTACAAACAGTGACAGTTAGTGTTTAGTGATCAGGACTGGTGATTGTTTTTTGCTGGGAGAGAATACATCACTAAATGTAAAAGTGAAATATCCAACAATACGATCACTTGGTCGTAATTCGGGTAGGTGGTCTTTGTTTCAGGCTTTTCTGCCTGGTTTAACTTCATGCGTATCAAATATGACTGTTAGATGTATATCATGCCTTTTATTCATGAATTCAAGGCGGTATATAGTGCTCTCTTACCCCATTTTTCCCTAAGGAGAACACTATAGTGTAAGTTTAGCTAAGAGCAATGATTGCCCCAAAGTCTCCAAGAGCAGGGGTCACCAACCTTTCGGACCTCAAGGACCACCAAATTCATAATTTTAAATCCCATGGACCACTAATATGAATTAGTAAAGGGATGGAGGTCCTTCAGGCACTTCGCTTGGCCACCTGTTAGCGGAGAGAAGTGCCCAGGGTCAACCCTAGGTTTGCTGTCCATTACAGCTAGGAATCTCAAATACGGCCAAGAATGAATGTTTATCTTGTAGCCAGCCCTGCAAACTCTGTCTTTTGAGGAGCCAGGCCAAAATTTTGCATACCGCTTACTGAAGCACCTGGACTCTGAGGGAGAGAAGGAGGGAAGGGCTGAAGCTACTAAACAAGTAACCAAGCTAAGTGCCTGAAGGACTCGCCGTCAGTGAGCGGGAATAATTGCTTTGGTGGGCCACATCCAGCCCAGGGACCGTAGTTTGAGGATCCCTGATTTAGTGCAATATTAAAAAATGCAAAAAAGTACAAAGATTTTTCTGCGGACCACTCAACTTTTCTCACGGACCACCAGTGGCCCACAGACCACCAGTTGGTGACCGCTGCCCCCAGGGAACTTCCATGACTGAGGGTGGTACTCTGTACAATTAAAATGCAGGTAGTCCTCAGCTTGCAACCAAAATTGGGTACGAAATCTCTGTTGCTAAGCAAGGCGACTCTTGTGAATGTTTACCCCATTTTACGATTTTTCTTGCCACTATGCTTAAGTCAATCACTGCAGTTGCTAAGTTAGTCACATGGTTGTTAAGGGGATCTTGGTTCCCCATTGACTTTGATCGTCAGAAGGCCATTAAAGGGGATCACATGATCCCCCCCCCAGGACACTGCCACAAATATGAATCAATAGCCAAGCATCAAGCCAATTTTCCTCACCTGACTACGGGGATGCTGCAACGGTTGTGTGAAAAACGGTCATCATTCGTTTTTTTTCAGTGCCCTTGTCACTTCAAACGGTCACTAAACAAACTGTTGCAAATCAGGTTCTTCCTGTATTGTCCTTTTTGCAAATGATGCCATGTTCGCATGCCAGAAGATGATTGGCTATTTTTTCCCCCTTCCTGTTTCAGTATAGTCTTGGCACCTGACGTGCTTTTTCCAGCGTAGTCAATGGTTATAGTCCAGCAGCAACTATAATGAAACCTAATTGATAGATTCCCGGGGCAAAACTGTTTTCTAAATTGATCCGGGCTGAACAGAGGGATCACGCTGTAGAGCAATTAAGAGCTTCTTGGCAAGATTAAAAAGCAGATTACGGTTTACGCGAAGGCTCACATTTGAAGTACCTCGACAGCTATATACCTAGAGGTTCTATTTAATTATGAATTAAACATTGCTCGGTAGCGGTAGGAAGCTCTCTGCAGCAACAAAAAGCTTAAGCAACATAAGACGTATCAAATTACCTGCAGTTAATTTGTGATGGGGTTTTTTTTGCAGCTCTTTGCGAAATGTCTCAAGACCAGAAGAACAAAATGGCAACAAAAGACTGAAGAAAGAAGCAAACAACAAACGGCCCAAGGCAGGACTCTAGATTTTTTTCCCCCTTACGATTCTTTAATACCATTACAGGTAGTCCTCGACTTATGACCCCAAACTAAGCGTAAATTTTCCATTGCTAAATGAGACATTTGTTCAGTGAGTTTTGCTCCGTTCAATAATCTTTCTTGTTAAGTGAATCACTGCAGTTGTTAAATTAGTAACACGGCTGTTAAGTGAATCTGGCTTCCCCACTGACTTTGCTTGTCAGAAGGTCATAAAAGGGGGCCACATGAGCCTGGGACATTGCTCCCGTCATAAAGAGAAATCAGTGGCCAAGTATTTGAATTTTGATCACGTGACCCTGGGATGCTGCAGTGGTTGTAAGTATCATAAGTTATTTTTTTCAATGCCGTTGTAATTTCACACAGTCACTAAATGAACGGTTGAAAGTCGAGGACTACCTGTGATTGCCTTGCTTTTCTTTGAGATCTTAAGGTAATTTTCCAGTGTTCCCTGAATTTATACTCACAGCAAACTGCGTGGTTGATTTGGGCTGAGAGAGAAACATTTATCCAAAATCATCCAGCAACCGCAGCAGTCACTGAAGCAGGACTTGAACCCAAATCTCCCCAGTCCAGATACAGGATCTAGATATATACGGCTTCCATCTGCATTCTCACCTCTGCTCTCCTCACATCTATATGAAGCATGGCGCTGGGTTCATTGCAGTGTCTCAGAGCCAAAGAATAAGTCTCTAGAGCACAAATTCCTCAAATCCACAGTTCTCGAGTTATGACTGCAATGAAGCCTGCCTATCATGATCATAAATCATAATTATGATTTATGTTCAGCCCTCACAAGGATCAAGCCTCCCATCCTCCCATCCTTCCGAGGTGGGTAAAATGAGGACCCAGATTGTTGGGGGCAAGAGGCTGACTCTGTAAACTGCTTAGAGAGGGCTGGAAAGCTCCATGAAGTGTTTATATACCCTGTTTCCCTGAAAATAAGACCTCCCCAGATAGTAAACTCAATTGGGCTTTTGAATGCATGTGCTAAAATAAGCCCTCCCCTAAAAATAAGCCCTCTCCAAAAATATTGCAACACAGCAGCAGCCATGAGGTAACCCTGCTCACCACCTCCTGCACCTCAAAAATAATAAGATCTCCCAAAAATAAGGCCAAGCACTTATTTTGGGGGTCAAAAGAAAATAAGACCCTGTCTTATTTTGGGGGAAACACAGTAGTGCTATGGCTATCTATGTGTTCTCTCTCTCTCTCTCTGTCTCTCTCTGTCTCTCTCTCTCTTCCTTTCTCTCTTTCTCTCTCTTTCCCTCTTTTTCTTTCTCTCTCTCTTCCTCTTTTTCTTTCTCTCTTTGTTTCTCTCTCTCTCTTTCCCTCTCTCTCTTTCTCTCACTCTCTTCCTTTCTCTCTCTTTCTCGCTCTCTGTTTCCCTCTCTTTCTCTCTCTGTCTCTTTCTCTTTTTCTTTCTCTCTCTTTGTCTCTCTCTGTCTTTCCCTCTCTCTTTCTCTCTCTTTCTCTCCCTCTCTCTCTGCGTCTCTCTTTCTCTCATTCTTTCTCTCTCTCTTTCTCTTTTTCTCTCTCTCACAATGCAGTATTGCACCTAATTCTGCCCACAGCCTGAAGTTCGATCCTGACCATTCAAGGTCGATTCAGCCTTCCGTCCTTCTGAGGTCGGTAAAATGAGGACCCAGAGTGTTGGGAGCAAGAGGCTGATTCTGTAAACCGCTTAGAGAGGGTTGTGAAACATCGTGAAGCGGTATATAAGTCTAAGGGCTAGTGCTATTGCCCCCTCTCTCCTCTCCTCCCTCCCTGCCTCTCTCTCTCTCCGCCCCCCCCCCCTCTCTCTTTTTGCAGTTGTTAAGCAACCACAGCAGTCATAATGCAAGCCCATTGTTTGCTATGGGCACAGTTTTGCCAAAAATTGGAAGTAAGGACCAGTTTTCCACAAAACTGTCATAAAATGCTGTCAAGTGACTGCAGATATTGCAAACAGTCACAAATGCGACTGTGCGACCAAGCTTCCAAAGTGTGGTCACATGGCCACGAAGAGAGGGGCAACCCTCAGAATTTCGGATTTGGGTCATAAGTCCTCTTTTTCAAAAAGATTGTTACTTCAAACAGTCGTTAAGTGTTCTGTCCTAAATCGAGGACTACCAGTAGCAAGGGTTACATCTTTATGTTAATTCAAATAATTGCATCCATTTTTAAGACAAAATAATGCTTATATTTAGAAAAATAGGATCCATCAACCTTTTCTCCAGTTTAGATCAGTTTTAAGAGCATCTTAAGGAATACAGGAATATAATCAGATCTGCCAAGCCAATATGGTATAAGGCTCTGAAATGGTATAAGGTTTCTGCCCACGCAGGGGGTTGGACTAGAAGACCTACAAGGTCACTTCCAACTCTGCTATTATATTGTATTGTATTAATATGAATTTAAAAAATCCCAAAGTGGCTAAGGGGATCATGTTTACCTAAAGAAGATAAAACTACAACTGAGGATAATTTCAGAAGAAAAGTATGAAGAACGTTGTTGTTTTTTACGAAACGTATCTTGAAATAGTATGAGGAGAAGGGAGAGGGAGTTAGATTATGGGTAACATTGTGGTAGTTGTTAAATTTAAATCATTCACATTTTTCTCTACATTTTTACTGCATTTGTTTTACATCCTCTTCTATCTAGTAAAAACAATGGAAATAGACTTCAGAGTGGCACCTCATTGCTTCGTGAAAAGAATTCTTAAATGTTTGACTAGAATATGGTGAACTGCAATCTGGACACATTGGAAATTTCAAAACTTAAATAGTATAAACTGAGATTATATGCAAATATTACCCTGTTTCCCTTAAATAAGACCTCCCCGGATAATAAGCCCAAACGGCCCTTTGAGCACATGTACTAAAATAAGCCCTCCCCCAAAATATTGCAACACAGCAGCAGCCATGAGGTGACCTCGCTCGCTGCCTCCTGCACCTCAAAAATAATAAGACCTCCCCGAAAACAAATCCAAACAGTTATTTCAGGGGTCAAAAGAAAATAAGACCCTATCTTTCCCCTATTTTTGGGGAAACACATTATTTATTGCTAATGGCAATTAATTGGTAAGTACCTTGGACAAGAATTAACTACTTTCTCTTATTATCAATATAGACCTATCAATAGCAGAAAGCTTAAATATACAGCAGGACATAAATTATCCATCAAAAGAATCTGTGCTACAAAGTAGCAGAAATGAAAGGGATGACAATACAGTTTTTAAAACTATGGTAAGTACTTTCAGAACAAATCAAGCTTTAATATTTTTAGGCAATTTCCATCAAAATGGGTAAACGGGACTTCTTACAAAGTTGACAAATTACAGTTTAATCCTCCCAAACTTTCTAAAATGTTAATATTTAACATCACAGAAGTCTAGAATCCCATCACACTCTTGAATATGAGACGGATATATTTTTGACTTCCCAAACTTTGTTCCTATTTGGTTCCTATTTATTCCTATTTGGGTTAGCATTTTTACAAATATTAGCCAAATCCTTCTCTACTTAACTTTTAGAGATCGCAAGCCTATCTGGGGGCTATCACTTAATTGAGCGGTTATTTGTATTTACTTATTAAAGTATCTATTTCTAGCTTTTCCCATGTCAAAGCATAATTCATGATGACTTAACAGCATTAAAATTCATAACAAGTTTGAGCCACAGTTAAAATGTAAATTTGGTAAAGAGACAGTTCATAAATATTATGGGCAATATAATTTCATTCATGAATGCCCGAATAAATGGGATTTATACTCCGATTTGCCTCCAGAAATAATTATATGTCTCTTCCAGCCCCATTTTATCATGATGTTAATCCTCTGGCTGGATTAAAAGATAAAGTTTGATTTCAAATTATCCAGTGAGGTGATAAGCTATCCAGTTGAATGGGGATTTTATAGCTTCAGTTCAACACTCTCCATATACATAAGGAGAATTTTAGGGGGAAGGGGCTGGAAGAACTCAGAAAAAGAAGAAGTCAAAAGAACGGCTGCAGGATTTGGGTTTGGCTAGTCCAGGGGTCTGCAAAGTCGGCTCTTTTAAGACTGGTGGACTTCAACTCCCAGAATTCCCCAGCCAGCATAGCTGGCTGGGGAATTCTGGGAGTTGAAGTCCACCAGTCTTAAAAGAGCCGACTTTGCAGACCCCTGGGCTAGTCTAAAGAAAAGAACTTGTGGTGACATGATTGCAGTACTGTATTCCAGTGTTTGAGGGGCTTCCACAAAAAAGAGGGGGTCACTTTATTTTCCAAAGCACCTGTAGGAAAGGTGCTGTTTAAGGAGAGGATCAACCTGGAATTAAGGAGAAACTTCCTAATATGAGAGCAATCAACCAGTGGAACTGCTTGCCACCAGAAGCTATGAGCGCTGCAACACTGGAGAATTTTAATAAGGACAACCATTTGTCTGAAATGGTATAGGTTCTCCTGCTTGAGCAGGGGGTTGGACTAGAGGACCTCCAAGGTCTCTTCCAGCTCGTTCTATTCTATTCATAATATTCTGTATTTCTAATTAAGAATTGCCTGAAACAGAATTGTTTGCAATAGGGTTGTCCTGTTTCCCACTTGTACCTTCCATTATTTCCTCATTGTTTCTTTTTCTTTGTGAAATATAAAATTCAGCAGAGAAATGCAGACTCTATTTAAACCATTCATTTTCTGCAGAATAATAAAGCCAAGAGCAGAACAGAACAGAGCTGACACAGATCCAACCCCCTCCCCCCACTTCCGTTTGGCCTAATCGACGCTTCTTGCCCCAGTCTGTTTTTTTGCAAATTATCTATTTGGTTTTAATGGGTTATAATTTCAATGTTTTTAAATTCTTGTACAGGGTAATTTAATTCGTTTTTAACTTTGTATGTCTTGTATGTTTTTAGATAGTTTTTTAATTTTCCTGTACACCGCCCCGAGTCCCTTCGGGGGGAGGGGGCGGTTTATAAATGTAATAAATTGTTGTTGTTGTTGTTGTTGTTGTTGTTGTTATTTATTATTATTTGTTATTATTAATTATTATTATTAATTATTGTTTTAATGCCAGGAATCGGTTAACCAAGAGCCTGCTTTGTCTGATGACCTTGTATCATTATTTTCAGTACAACAAGAATCCGAAAACGAGCAAGCAGTCTTGCAAAATGTAATGTTTACAATCATCTAAACTTCTCTACCGAATAGTGACCATGTAACACTTGTGGGACAACCTGAATCTGGGCAATGGACCAGCAAGGGGCTGGAGGGGGCGGAGAAGGTTAACCTACTTAACACTGCTCTTTTTTTTTTTTTGAATGGGAAAAAAATATTTCAAAGATCTTTCCCTTCCCGTTAGTCCTCGAGTTACAGCCGTTCATTCAGTGCCGTTGGAAGTAAAGGCGGCACTAGATGAATGGTGGTTAAGATCGGTCCTTGGAGTTCTGGCCATCCCAGCATCCCCCTGCAGTCACATGATTGCGGTCTGGATATTTGGCCACCCGTTCCCACAACCGTTTGCCAAGCGTCCCTGTGATCGCAAGATCACAATTTGCCACTTTCCTTGCCAGCTTCGTGGGGGGATTCAGTCAGTTCGCACCACTTCGGGACAACCGGTTGTTAACTTATT
Source organism: Rhabdophis nuchalis (assembly GCA_039707465.1). Taxonomy (NCBI): domain Eukaryota; kingdom Metazoa; phylum Chordata; class Lepidosauria; order Squamata; family Natricidae; genus Rhabdophis; species Rhabdophis nuchalis. Next base: position 4,073,054 of record CM077644.1, on the reverse strand, counting down.
TGGAGCAGTTTGGTGAACTGGTTGTTGGCAGAAATCATTAGGGCAGAGAACCGGTTGTTAAATTATTTGAATCCCACCACCGCGGCTTCCCTAGAAACTCAAAAGGAGAACCCAGCAGGGAAGATCACAAATTGCTGGGCTAAGTATCCCCCACCCAAATACCTATCCCTAGCTCTTCTTTCCATCTGTCACTAAGCTTAGCACTCCGTGCACTCTCAGTTGCTACCCTGTTTCTCCCAAAATAAGACCCAGCCAGAAAATAATCCCTAGCATGATTTTTCAGGATGCTTGCCTTACCCCAAAATAAGCCCCATTTAAGATCATCAGCCAGAGGGACACATTTAGTACCACATTTCCCTGAAAATAAGACCTAACTGGAAAATAAGCCCTAATGCGTCTTTTTGGAGCAAAAATTAATATAAGACCCATTAATAAAATTAATATGACCTGTTAATAAGACTGATTAATATAATAATCAGTGTTATTTTCAGGGAAACATGGTATCATCAATCCCAACATTAGGCAATGCAACATCCTGATTGATAGCTACTCTGGGTTCAGAACCAGTATTAGAACTCTGGTTCCTTTACCAGTGTTAGCTAATGAATGCGGAATAGTGTAATTCACCGGATAGTAACGAGATACGTTGCTGTAAACCACAAACAAACTCTAAAACAGTGATAGTAAGAAAATAACTAGTCTTTACTTTGTCACAACTAAAATACCTCTTCCGACTATCTTCAAACAAATATCAACAGTCCTTCACCAAACAAAGATACAGTTTCTCACAGTGATGCAAAACAATCCTTCTCCTTCACAGTTCAGCTACTCCAAAGGCAATCAGGTAAACCAGGAAATCACAACAAATCGAACAGGGATCAAACAGGGAATGAGTTGCGTTCCTGAGCTTCCTTTATAGTAGAGCTGTATAATTACAGCCAATGAGATTATAAGTCAGTTCTTAAAGCTACACAATTCCTTAAGAACATAGGCTCATATATATTGTCAACCCAATATAAGGCTGAATATCCTAACACTGATCACTTCACACAACCAGTGTTGGAAGCTAACAGGAAGTTGCACGATGCAGGCCCCCCCAGGTGACTGCTGCTAGATGGAGGAGAAAGTGAGGAGGAGGGGTCGGAGGAGGGGGAAGAATGTACGGGATAGCACAAGAGGGGCAGGGTGTGTGCAAAGGTGCCAGGGTGTGTGTGAGAGATGCGGCATAGTAAGGTGAGGGGTGCAGGTTGGGGAGGGTGCACAGTGGTGCATACGGGTCACCATGTGAGTCAGAGAGAGTGCATGAGAAGTGCATTGTAGGAAGAGTGGCCGAAAGGCACCATGGGGTAAACTCAGCGTTCATCTATTAGGAAAAGTGTCTTTTGAGGGTGGGGTATGTTTTCTTAAGAGAGTTTTATGTTTCTAATACTTTCCTTTATGAGTCTGTTTGCTCAGCTGGCAATATCAGTAGAATAATAAAATTTTAATTTTTACTTTTGATCTGAATCCGATTTGCATTATTCTTTGCTCCTTTGTAAGGTATTTCAATTTTTAAAAAAATCCTTTAAGAATAATTAAATATCATTTTAAAAATTAAATAACTCCTCTGATAGTTCTGTGTTCTATGGACAGTTTTACTGATACATTTAATCAACTTTATTAAAGCATGGAAAATTTAGTTATGTGGTCTAGTTTGCCAAATTAATTATGTAGAAAAAATGTTAATAGTGAAATTTCCCACAGAGGATGATAACTAGAAAACAAGGCTTGGGAAGTCATATGTGAGCTATGTCTATTCTTTATTTTTTATGCTGCCTTTTATCTTCATTCAGGTGAATTTTATCAATAAGTAATTGTTTTGATCTGCGATATAGGGATCCCAGGCAAGTAATTTGGACAATGAAGAACAAAGAAGAAGTAAGAGAACATTAAAGCTATTAAATACTTTTCGGGTAAGATATTATCAAACATAATAAACTTTTCTTCATATGTTATTTTATCACTGAAATGGCTTGACAGCTCCAGTTTAAAAGGATGTGAAACTTTCTTTTTAAAAAGGATAATAGTAACATATGGAAAACAAACAGAAAAAAAACCAAATTTATGTTGATTAAGAATAAAGGAAAAATATACTAAATATAAATATACTATGGTGAATGGAATGGAATGGAATCACAGAGTTGGAACGAACCTTGGAGGTCTTCTAGTCCAACCCCCTGCTCAGGCAGGAAACCCTCCACCACTTCAGACAAATGGCTATCCAACATCTTCTTAAAGACTTCCAGTGTTGGGGCATTCACAACTTCTGGAGGCAATTTCTGTTCTTCTTAGTTCCAGGTTGTTTCTCCCCTTGATTAGTTATTAAAGCAAATTAAATGTGAGTTGTGAAAAGGCAGAAACAATGAGAGAAATGACGTATAATATCCATGGACATAATATAAATACATTCGATATCTAAGCATATGATTACATCTAAAACCATCTAAAAAACACATTGCTTCATCTTCTCAGTTTAGGCCACAAAGAATTTTTCAAAAAAACAAAACCAAACCAGATGCACCTACCGAATCTGTTCCTTGAAATTAAGAGGATATTTTGCCATTCTATTTCTGTAAAATCATCCTCTTTGCGGTGCCCCAGGCTCAAGCCAAAGCTCTTCATGAAATGGCAGAGAGCGTGTTTTAAAAATATAATCCAACTTCACGTTAAGGTCTTTATCATTTTTACCAGGCCATAATTCTAGCCAGCTCTTATGCCTAAACTGCCAGTGACTCATCCTTATCCTGCTTTTTCTGAACTGAAAATCAAAAGGGCAAAAAAGAATAATTTATCCTAATGCCAGCTGACTTGCAATACCCTTTCCCCAATATTCGGTTGAAAAGATTTGCTGATCTCTTCAGATATTCATACCATTAGTCCTCGACGTACGACCACAATTGAGTCCAACATTTCTGCTGCTAAGCCAGATGGTTGTTAAGTGAGTTTTGCTCCATTTTTCGACCTTTCTTGCCACAGTTGTTAAGAGAATCACTACAGTTGTTAAGTTAGTAACAGGGGTGTTACATGAATCTGCTTTCCCATTGGGCTGTTTGGGTTTTTTTGCTAAAAAGTCCCCAAAAGTGACTTCGGGACACTGTAAATGTCATAAATATATCCCATTGCTAAGTAATACAATAGCAGAGTTGGAAGGGACCTTGGAGGTCTTCTAGTCCAAACCCCTGCCTAATCATGAAGCCCTATACCGTTTCAGACAAATGGCTATCCAACATCTTCTTGAAGACTTGCAGTGTTGGAGCATTCACAACTTCTGCAGGCAAATTGTTCCACTAATTAATTGTTCTCACTGTCAAGAAATTTCTCCTTAGTTCCAAGTTGCTTCTCTCCTTGTTTAGTTTCCACCCATCGCTTCTTGTCCTGCCCTCAGGAGCTTTGGAGAATAGTTTGACTCTCTTCTTTGTGGCAACCCCTGAGATAGAGGAAGACTGCTATCATGTCTCCCCTAGTTCTTCTTTTCATTAAATTAGACATACCCAGTTCCTGCAACCGATCTTCATGTGTTCTAGTCTCCAGTCCCCTAATCCTCTTTGTTGCTCTTCTCTGCACTCTTTCCAGAGTCTCCACGTCTTTTCTACATCAAGGCCACCAAAACTGGATGCAAATATTCCAAGTGTGGCCTTCCCAAGGCCTTATAAAGTGGTATTAACCCTTCACGGGATCTTGATTCTCTCCCTCTGCAGATGCAGCCTAGAACTGTGTTGGCTTTTCTGGCAGCTGCTGCACACTGCTGGCTCCTATTTCAATGGTTGTCCACTAGGACTCCAAGATCCCTCTCACAGTTGCTCCTATTGAGCAAGATACCACCTATACTGTACCTGTGCATTTGATTTTTGTTGGCTAAATAAAGAACCTTACTTTTTTCACCTTTGAATTTCATTTTATTAGCTAGTGCCCAATGTTCAAGTTTGTCAAGATCCTGAGTGTCTGAATTTTGATCACGTGACATAGGGATGTTGCAACAGTCGTGAAAAATGGCCATAAGTCACTTTTTTTCAGTGCTGTTGTAACTTTGAATGTGATGGTTCAAAGTTTCAAAGCCACCGAAAAAAGTGACTTATGGTCGTTTTTCAAACTTCATCGTTGTTGCAGCATCCCCATGGTCATGTGGTTGTGGTTGAAGGCTTGGTAACTACTTGCGTTTATGGCAGTTGCAGTGCCCCAAGGATCATGCTGTCACCTTTTGTGTCCTCTTGACAAGCCAAGTCAAATCCTTCACAGCCACGTTGCTAACTTAACAACTGCTGTGATTCACTTAACCGACTGTGGTAAGAAAGGCCATACAACGGGGCAAAAGTCACTTAACAACTGTCTTGCTTAGCAACAGGAATTCTGGGCCCCATCGTGGTCATACGTCTAGCACAACCTGTATGTAAGAAGCCCCATACGCTACTTAATACAATTAGGACAAAAATATTAAAACACGAAGCGTTACAATTAAAACATTCCCATGGAGAGCCGAGTAGACCAACACATAACCAGGATGGAGATGGACCATATAATCTATTAGCCACCTTCAGAATGGAACACCACCCACCCCCACTCTGGGCTCTAAATCAGTTGGCAGAACCAGGACTTCAGGCCATTCCGGGAGGACAAGAGAGTGGGAGTGGATTTAGTCAGTGGATTGCCCCTTGTGGTTACATGCTTGAAAATGTAGGGCTGTGATGGCGAACCTATGGCGCATGTGCCAGAGGTGGTACGCAGAGCCCTCTATGTGGGCCCAGCTGTTCTTCTGGTTTAAAAAACAGGCTGTCTTAGGGGCTTTTGGGGCTGTTTTTCGAGCCATTTGGGGGCTGTTTTTCAGGCTGAAAAACAGCTACAAAATGGCCCCCAAAACACCCCCCAAAATGGCCTGAAAAATGCCCCCAAAACAAGCATGTGTGCACCAGCCAGCTGGTCTTCAGGTTTCCAGCACTCCAGCGCGTGCGCATGCTCACACATGGATGCATATTCCGGTTTGGTCACTCGGTGCCAGTGGTGGGTTTCAAATTTTTTTTAGAATTCTTCTGTATATGTGGCCTGCTTTGTGGGAATGGCTGGCCAACCATGTGACCAGGTGGGAGTGGCTTGGCACTCATGTGACTGGGTGGGTGTGGCCAACTTGTAAAATGTGGTGAAACTCACTTAACAATGCTCTTGCTTAGCAACCAAAACATTGGCTCAGGAACTCTGGCATTTGAAGCACTCAAGTCTTAAAGCGGTCAAGTGACAAGACCCTCGCACCCCTCACCCTTTAGGGAAAAAAAACCCCAGGGGTGTTCAAACTTGACAGCTCTAAGACTTGTGGACTTCAACTCCCAGAATTCCTCCTCTCGCTCTTCCTCTTGATGATGGAGTGACGGGCGGGGGGAAGGAGCTGGAACCGGTTCTAAATGGCACTGCAGATTTGCGGAACCTCTTCTAGAGAAGAGGCTAGAACGGGCAGGAACCCACCTCTGCTCGGTGCCCAAAAGGTTCGGCATCACTGATGTAGGGCTTAGTTTCCAATTCTGCATGTTTGTTCTTCCATCTTAAACTCTCCATCCCATTTTCCTATCGACAGTTCTTGGTCCAAACGAACCGCCAAAGGCACACAGCCTCTCTGACAAAGCTGCTTATTGCCTACTTCAGGTGCAGAATTAGCCTCCGCTCTTAATGCACCCATCTCAGCTATTTGTTCCTGTTAGGATATTCAGCCTTATATTGGGTTGCCAATATATATGAGCCTATGTTCTTAAAGAGTCCATGTAGCTTTAAGAACTGTGTTGAATTCTAATTGGCTGTGCTTCTCAGCTCTACCATATAAGCAAGCTCAGAATCACAGTTCATTCCCTTTACGATCCCATTTGATTCCTGTCGTTTTCCTGTGCTTACTGTTTACCACTGAGGAAGAAACTGAAGAAAGAGGAAGTATTTGTTTTGCATCACTGTAAGATAACTCTGTGTTTGGTGAAGGACTGTTACAGTTTTGAGAAGTTAGAATCACTGGTCGGAAGAAGTATTTTAGTTGCTGCAAAGTAAAGACTATTTATTTTCTTACTGTCAGAGTTTTAGAGTTTGTTTGTGGTTAAAGCAACGTATCTCTTTACCGTCCGGTGTATTACACTATTCCGCATTTATTTCCAAACACTGGTTAAGGGGCCAGAGTTGCAACGCTGGGTCTGAACCCAGAGTTGCTAACAGTTCCATTCGTTCTCCCCCTCCGCAGCACTTCGACCAGCAAGGTGCAACGTCCTTCAGCTTCCTCTCCCTCTGCAAGGACCAGAACAAGAAAGAGGTGGCAGAGAACTTCTACAGCTTGCTGGTTCTCCAGAAACAACGAGCAATTGAGCTGGCCCAGTCGGCTCCTTACGCCGACATTATAGTGACTGCGGGACCCAAGTTTCGTACTGTCTGAAGGGCAGAGAAAACCCATTTGAAACACAGATTGGAAACCGAGTGTTCCCTTTAAGCAAATGTCAGCATCCCTTCTCCGAGTCAAGGAGAGACAACAAGCAATGACTAAGCTGTCATGTAAGTAGCCTGCCTAGCAGTCAAGCTGAAAGTTAAGAAAAGGATTGGTTTTTAACCAGTATTAAAAGTTATACGGGCTACTTGTTTCTTCACGTTTAGTTTGCTTATTTTCAATTCTTCATGCTTATTTACTGAGTTGCCTGCTTTCAGGCCTTCCCTGGAAGGGATGGATATGGAGCAAGGATGCTGTCTCCAAACCTTCACTTTTTAAAGCCAAAAATAATAAGAGGTGGGGCGTCAGTTCTTCCCTTCATCTTGGACCTTCTCTGAATCTCCTAGCTGACTCTTTTCTTCTTGAGGGTGAAATGATAAAATAAAATAACTTGCCCAGCAGAAACCGATGGGAGGTGGAGTAAGAAAATGACAATATAATGTGAAAAGGTTTTTAAGCTAATGTCTAATTACGATATTTATCCATGCTGGTTTAAACTATGGATTTTACTGTACGTTATTTTGTTCTTGAAAGCTTTGGACTGTAATGTGGTCTTCATTTAATTTATTAAATGTCTTAAGCACCACAGAGAAGCACAGTGTTGTTGTTGTTGTTTTTAAGAAAAAGGTTAATTTGGTCATTATAAAAACTGCGGGACAAGATTCAACTGCGGCTGTGTATCCATGCCAAATTCTGCCCAGCCTCTGTTTAAAGACTCCAAGGGAAGAAGAGTCTGCAACATCCTAAGGCAGGGGGTGTCCAAACTTGGGAACGTTAAGACGTGTGGATTTCAACTCCCAGAATTCCCCAGCCAGCCATGCTGGCTGGGGAATTCTGGGAGTTGAAGTCCCACACGTCTTAACGTTCCCAGGTTTGGACACCCTTGTCCTAAGGCAACCTGTTCTACTCTTGAACAGCTGACGCATGACAAAGATGGAAAGGATCTGCCACAAAATCAGATCAGACTGGCCCTGTTTTTCATATCTAATTTGGAATGACCCAAGGTGGCAAGACTCCCCATAAAAGAATCAGCCCTGAAATGAAATGTCCAAAGGGAACATTTACAATTTCCACCAAAGCGACTTGAACTGAAGCCCTTTGTCTGTGGAGAGTCTCAGTCATCCAGATCGTGGTTGTCCCCAAGGTGCTTTTTCTTTTCTTTTTTATATTGAAAAAGTTTTATTGGTTTTTACAATTTTCGAAAAGGGTAGGGTAAGGGATACAGAAACATATTAAGAACTTTCGCGTCGGGATCATTGGCCCTTCTAGGGCTTCATAATAAAACATTAAAAGAACATTTTTCCAAAAGTACTACAAGGTGAAAATAAGTACAAGATTCCTAAATTCTCCATTTTATGCTAGCAGTCGTGTACAAACATCCAGACAAAAAGTTAAGCAATATTAATAGTAATTAAAAAAAAGCAAAGTTATTTTTTCGATCTAAGTCTCTTGGCAATTGTATCTTCTTTTTCTCCTCCCTGGCCCCCAGCGGGCGGGGCCGTGGCCCCCTCCGTCCCCCCTAGATCTTCCCCCAGGATAGAGGAATGTTTTTTTAAAAAGGCTTCCGCCTCAGCAACTGTTTTAATCCTTACTCTTCCTTCATCCCAGAACACCAGCATCCCTTCCGGCATCACCCACTTAAACCAGATCCCGTGGTCAAACAATTTTCTGGATAAGAAGGAATACCTCCTTCTCACCTCCCTAATCTTTTTTGGGATCTGCTTCAAGATGGTGACTTCCTTTTGCTGGTAAATTAACGGCCCCCCTCTCTGCGCCTTCAAAATTCCCTCTCTGGTTGACCTTCTAACAAATTTAATATGTATCTCTCTGGGTACTTCATTTATCCTGGCATATGCTGAATTTATTCTATAGACTAGGTCAATATCCCCCCTGATTTCATCTTTAGGTTTCTGTAAATAGTCTGCTAAAATTGTACTCATGAGATCAGGAAGGTATTCACCAGATTCTTCAGAAACATTCTGAAATCTTAAAAAATATGACATCCTTTCAAAATCCATCCTAGACATATGACCAGACAAATCTGCAATTTCAATGTTGACATTTTTAAGTTCTCCCTTTGCCCCAGCCAGCCCCCCTTCCAGCTCCTCAGTCTTCTGTGAATTCTCCAGCATTTGCTTCCGTGTTTCCAGAAGGTCCTCCTTAAAACTTTTATTATCAGCTCTCAAAGCTTTAATTTCCTGCACCAAAACTTGTAACACTGATTCCAAAGATGACATTCTTTGTTCCAATCCTGCCAATTCTGATTTTGATGCCATGGTAAACTGTTAAAGTCAGTGTCACTAAGATGGCGTTTTTTGGGTGGGGCCGTTGAGGCAAATCAGGAGCAAAACATTTCAGGTGAAAGTTGTAAAAGAATTCAAGACCCAGCAGAGAAATACTTTTCACAATCAAAAACTTTAACAGAGAAGGCACTCAGGGAAGGAATCAATTAGTCCAGAAATTTCTTCATTAGTAGAGAGAGAGAGTCCCTTTCACGAAGAGATGTTGGTAATTTTCCAAAGGTAAAAATAATCATTCAGGAACAAAGGGAACCATCCTCCACCGCCCCGTCTGATAGCCAGGAGGAGAAAATAACCCAAGAAAAATCGTATCAAGCCAGCCGGACTTAGATACATTGTAAGAAAATAAGCCGTACATCACTTTCGCTTATTTCAATGCAGTCCGGAAACAAAGTATCCGCTTCCTCGCAACGAGGAGCCATTTCGGAACGCCGCTTTAAATCCGAGGGGGGGTTTAACCAACAAACACCCCCCTCTACGTTCTTTCAATCCAGGCTGCCAGCATAAATAATGTTGTAAATCACTCACTCTTCACCTCGCTGCCAAAGCCCCAGGGAGCCTTCCGACCCGCACGCTCAGTTCTTTTTTAAATTCGCTGATCGTTACTGTCCTCCATTGGCGAAGGGGAACCCCTCCGCAGCATGTCTTCCTTCGCCTAAACCGAAGACAAGGGCCGTTTCCCAGCCGCCGCCAGGATAAACCAGCCCAGGCAAGCCAGTTTTACGGAGGGACCCCCAAAAAAGGGGGTGCCCCGCCCCGTTAGGGGCAGAAAAAAGAACAAAACGGCGGATGAACACCAAGGTTCGTCAGTCGCCGCCGGGAACAGGAACAGGAAGTCCCAAGGTGCTTTTTCAAAAGGCAATTCGGCTTTGTTTTTTTTCCTTGAAGGTGTTTCGCTTCTCATCCAAGAAGCTTCTTCAGCTCTGGCTGAATAGTGGAAGATTGTTAGGACAATTATCCTGATGTTGGGTTGACAATATATATAAGCCAGGATTAATAAAAGGTATATGTAACTTTAAGGACTATGTGGAATCTGATTGGCTGTGCTTCCCAGCTCAATCATAAAAGGCAGCTGGAAACACAGTTCATTCCCTTTTGCTTTCCTTTGCTTCCTGATTGCCACTGAGGAAGAAGCTGAAACTGAAGACAGAAGAAGAATCATTGTTTTGACTGACTATAATACAATACAATACAATAGCAGAGTTGGAAGGGACCTTGTAGGTCTTCTAGTCCAACCCACTGCGTGGGCAGGAACCTTATACCATTTCAGACAAATGGCTATCTAACATCTTTTTAAAGACTTCCAGGGTTGGGGCATTCACAACTTCTGGAGGCAAGCTGTTCCAGAGGTTAATTGTCCTAACTGTCAGGAAATTTCTCCTTAGTTCTAAGTTGCTTCTCTCCTTGATTAGTTTCCACCCATTGCTTCTTGTCCTGCCCCCAGGTGCCTTGGAGAATAGTTTGACTCCCTCTTCTTTGTGGCACCCCCTGAGATATCGGAACACTGCTATCATGTCTCCCCTGGTCCTTCTCTTCATCAAACTAGACATACCCAGCTCCTGCAACCGTTCTTCATATGTTTTAGCCTCCAGTCCCCTAATCATCTTGGTTGCTCTTCTCTGCACTCTTTCCAGAGTCTCCACGTCTTTTCTACATCGTGGCGACCAAAACTGTATGCAGTATTCCAAGTGTGGCCTTACCAAGGCACTATACAGTGGCATTAACACTTCACGTGATCTAGATTCTCTCCCTCTGTTGATGCAGCCTAGAACTGGGTTGGCTTTTTTGGCAGCTGCTGCACACTGCTGGCTCCTATTCAAATGGTTGTCCACTAGGATTCCTAGATCCCTCTCACAGTTGCTACTATTGAGCAAGGTACCACCTATACTGTACTTGTGCATTTGGTACTTGTGCATATAAGATAATTGTGTTTTGGTGAAGGACTGTTTATTGTTAGAGGAGTTAGTATCACTGTTTGGAAGAAGTATTTTAGTTACATCAAGAGTAAAGACTATTTATTTTTTCTACTATCAGTGTTGGTAGAGTTTTTGTGTGGTTTAAGCAACGTATCTCTTGCTGTCCGATGTATTGCACTATTCCGCCTGTTTATTTTCCAACGGGGGTGTTTTAAACCCTAACTAAGATGGAAGGATTTATATCCTTAGGCTAGTCATCTAGTCGTTAGCCCTCCTGAGAGTCACTGAGGCCACTTAAGGGCTTATCTGTGACACCACATCTCTCCTGTGTACAACAGGGTACGTTCAGCAATTGCAAGAAGGCTCCGCACCCATTTGCACCACTCAGGTGACTCTGAGGACACAAACAAACCTCCAAGTGGCCTCAACGACCTTCTGAGACAATGAAAACAACCAGATGACTGCAAGGAATATAAATCCTCCCATCCTCCACCATTCAGACAGACCTGAAGAAGCTTCTTGGATGAGAAGCGAAACATCTTCAGGGGAAAAACGAAGTCCAGTTGCCTTTTCAAAAAGCACCTTTGGGACACTCTGTGTGTGTATGTGTGTTTGCGTGCACACATAACACCAAAGTCACCCAACAGGATTCTTTTTCCTTGTTTGACGTATGAAGGAAAAGAATGCAGATGTTCTAACCTAGGCTTCTGGAGATAATCACAATCTTAGTCCCCCAAACCTTCTTTTATTTATGCGGCTGTGAATTAGAATCATTCCCAGCCCATAATGTCTCACAAACAGTCTGTGAAGATTCCGACAGAAGTCTGCTGGAGTTGCCACCGTCTTTCAGGGGAATCCTGATAAACGCCCAGCTTTCTCTCCCTTGAAACGCTGCCAGAGAGCTAACTGCCAAGTGCAGAGCAAGGCCAAACTGAGCACAGAGTCCAACAGAAGTTCTCAGAGCTTGAACCGACCAGATGAACTAACTGCTCCCTGCAAAAGCTCCCCTCCCCTTCGCTCCTCTTTTATGTCTCATGGGAGGGGCCAATCGTCTCCAAGCCTTACTCCCGAGTCGACTCTCTTTTCGTAATACTTCTTGCCTTCTGGCGGCTCTGCGCATGCGCCCACTGGGAACAGGCTCCTGTTGATCTTCTGCCTCGCTGATGTCAGACTCCAGAGACTCCGGAGGCAGCAAAAAGTAGGGTGGGGTGGGAATGGAGACGTTGCAGTATCCTTCCCCTGACATGCCCACTAAGCCACACCACGCCCACCAAGCCACACCCACAGAACTGGGAGTAAAAAAATGTCACCACTGCCTTGGTCCCCTCTCTGCCTCCCACGCAGAGCCCTCCTCCGAGCCTTCCCCAGACTCCAAGACTGGCCCATGTTCCTCCCCAACCTCCTCACTGTCCGACTGTACTGCCAGCTCTGATGGCTGCTGGTGAGCTACTACAGCAGAATAATCCAGGAATAACCCATATACTCTATACTCCAGAGGTGGTATCAGTGGTGGGTTTCTGCAGGCTCGCACCTACTCACAAGAGCCGGATGGTGAAATTTAGAGAACCGGTGAGAGGGGGTTCCACCGGTGGACCCAGAAGTAAGTCTGGCCTGCCGCTGCCAGTAACCCAATGGGAAGGAAAGGAAAGGAAGGCAGTAAGTAAGTAAGAAAGAAAGAAAGAAAGAAAGAAAGAAAGAAAGAAAGAAAGAAAGAAAGAAAGAAAGAAAGAAAGAAAGAAAGAAAGAAAGAAAGAAAGAAAGAAAGAAAGAAAGAAAGAAAGAATTTATCATCACAATTGAGCCCAAAATTTTGGTTGCTAAGCAAGAGCGTTGTTAAATGAGTTTCACCACATTTTACAAGTTGGCCACTCCCACCCTGTCACATGACTACCAAGCCACGCACACAAAATAGGCCACGCCTAGAGAGTAGGTTCTAAAAAAATTTGAAACCCACCACTGGGTGGTATGCTGCCGGTTCGCACCGGTTTTGGAAAACCAATACGGTGGAGGTACAAGGCTCCGCCCGCCCACCCAGACGTCATCAGGTACCTTCTGTGAGCGCGCTCCCACTACCAAACCAGTCGTGAAGATAATATTAATAGTAACATTACTGTACTCCACTGATTATTTCTTAATGCGCCTAAGCTTTTGATAATGCAGGATTCCTTCAGTAAACCAAAGCAAAACAGAATTTCCTGGTTTGATGGGCCTTTGTAACTGGCCTACGTACACTAACAATAATTAAAAGAAGGAAAACAAAGGGGCCTCTTTCCCAATTCAGCTCTTCGTTCTATAACAAACTGCCGACGCTCTTTAAGACTTTGCAAGCATTGCTCAAAGACGCAGCACAACTGGTTTTTCTTTCCGGCAATATTTTTGCCTGAAACTCTTGAACTATAGTTCTTAGGAGAGACTATTCAAGGGGAATTGCACCTTTCTTTCCAGACTCAACTGGCTCGCCTCCGTTTGGCAGCACAGAAAGCTGTTTTAAACTGAAAATGCACCCGGATGGTCCAGTTAAGCTCAATTTTGCCCCAGGGATACGGCTGAGCTCGGAAGGCTCTATAGGGATCCAGCATCCGCCCCTGCCTCCGTTTCTTTTCTTCCTCTCCATTTTTACGAAGAAGCAGGCATGCCGAGAGAAGCAAGGTATCAGCCTCAGCCGACGCCTAAATTTCCACATTACTCTTAGGACTCCGTGGAGACCCATCATCCGCCTGGTGAAATAAAATCGCCAGCCTCGTTACTGGATACGTGGGCTCACAGGCCCCGTTAAAGCAGCCAGTCTAAAAGGAACCACAGCCTATTGCGACATTCCCAAGTTAAACGGCATCTCGGCAAGCCACGGTCCCCCAACTTTGCAGGAGGAATTTCCGAGCTGTTTTTGTGAGCTGCATAACCTGTTTTTGTGAGGCATAACCTGTAAATTGCTTTTATTTCAATGTCTTTTTTTGTCTTTTTTTGCAATATGTAAATGCAGAATTTTTACTGGGGAAGAACGGCAGGAGAACGGCACGTTCCAGCTGGCAGAGAAGATGATGAAGGGCCTGCTGTCTTCCTGTTTAGATCAACACTTGGAAGCCGGTAAAGGGCAGAGGGATTGTTGACTGTCACAGCATCCTCACAAGGAGGGGATAAAAATTCGGATCTCTTTTTCAAGAGGCAGCTGGATTATCTGGGGGTTTTTCTTTGAAGGCGTTTCGCTTCTTATCCAAGAAGCTCCTTCAACTCTGAGTGGATGGAATCCTCCATCCTCTCAGAGCTGAAGAACCTTCTTGGATTTCTCAAAGTCTTCAAAGAAAGTCCAGTTGCCTCTTTAAAAAGCATCTTTGGGACAACCATGACCTGGATGAGGGACAATTTCCATTCTTGTTGTGCCGTATCCTTCATCAGACATTGGCGATCATGGTGATGATTCTATTTTTATAGGATACTAACTGATTACCCAGTGCTGCCCAAGTATTTATTTATCCCAACCCTCCTTCTGTGAATGTCGCTGCCATTTCTAATGTTGGGTTTTCCCGCTTACCAGAGGGAGCCCCCTTGTGGAGTACTGTGAAGCCGTTACCATGGCAACTTCACTGCGCTGTACAGTAGAAGCCATTTTACAACACAACAGGCTGCATCTTAACAGAGCACACACCCTGAGGGGTGTTAGAGTTGTCTTACCCCCCACAGTATTTTTCTCCAGAGAGTAAGTCATCTGTGTACCAAGTTTGGATGAAATTGCTTGAGGCGTTCCAGAGTTATGCTGGAACACACACAAACACACACACACACACAGCCATTTTAGATCAGAGGTGGTATTCAGCCGGTTCGCACTGCTTCGCCCAAACTGGTGGTGGAAATTTTGCCCTGTTTGGCAAACTGGTAGCGCTGGCCAGTTGGCCCCCCCCCCCGAACCGGTGTGTTCTTCCCCCCCCCCCCCCCCCCCCCCCGGTCACCTGTTGCTCACCCCACCTGCCCAGCCGCCGCATACCGGCTCTCAAAGAGGGGCGGCTGGCCACAGGTCGCTGAAAAGTTCTCCGGTCAGCGAAAAAGTTGCTGCCAGCGGCGCCATATTCTTCGCGCACGCGCATCCGAGCAAACTTGCAAGGCAATGGGATGCACATGCGCAAAGGACATGGCGCCGACAGCAGCAGATTTTTCTCCAACCCCAGGACTTTTCAGCGGCCTGCAGCCAGCTTCTGCCTCTTTTGAGGGCTGGTATGCAAAGACTGGGAGGCTTCTTTGCCAGCCAGCCACTTCCCAGCAGTGGTGTCTGGCTGGGGGCCGCTGAAAACTCCAGTCAGTTTGCCTTCCGGACTCTGGACCAGCTCCCATGGAAGGTAAGCAACCAAAGAAGCAGTGGATGGGGAGGAAGAGGGGAAACGGGGCGACTGGCAAAGTGAGGGCCGGGGTAGATAGGGGAAAAAAATCCTTAAAATTTTCCTACCTTTTCCTGTGGGCGTGGCTAGGGGGGGCATGTGACTGAGTGGGCGTGGTGTGAGTGATGTCAAGTGGGCCACACCCACACACCCCACCTAGCCACACCCACCGAAGCAGTAGAGAAAATTTTTGGAATGAAGTGAAGATTGGTGTCCTTTTTACACATTTACAGGCCTGAAATATTCTAACTTTTTCGCTTTTTGATGATTTCCCATGACTTTCCCAGGTGACCACACTTGGAATATTTGCATCCAGTTTTGGTTGCCACGATGTAGAAAAGACGTGGAGACTCTGGAAAGAGTGCAGAGAAGAGCAAGAAAGAGGACTAGGGGACTGGAAACTAAAACACACGAAGAATGGTTGCAGGAACTGGGTAGGTCTAGTTGAATGAAAAGAAGGACCAGGGGAGACATGATAGCAGCCTTCCAATCTCTCGGGGTTGCCCCAAAGAAGAGGGAGTCAAGCTATTCTTCAAGGCACCTGAGGGTAGAACAAGAAGCAATGGGTGGAAACTAATCGAGGAGAGAAGCAACTTAGATCTGAGGAGAAATTTCCTGACAATTAGAACAATTAACCAGTGGAACTACTTGCCTCCAGAAGTTGTGAATGCCCCAACCCTGGAAGTCTTTAAGAAGTTATTGGGTAGCCATTTGTCTGAAACAGTATAAGGTTTCCTGCTTGGGCAGGGGGTTGGACTAGAAGACCTCCAAGGTCCCTTCCAACTCTGCTATTGTATTGTATTGTATTGTATTGTATTGTACTGGCTTATCCCTTCCTCATTTCTGACTTTGTCAACTTAGCTTCTACATTAACAGCCGCCTGTCAATCCACATTTCAAAGGCTTCTAGTGGCTTTCTGTCCGAGACCAACTCTTCCCTCCGTAGAGAAGGATAAAAAAGATGCAACATCTGACAAGTTTTCAATCTTAGGCTTATGTCGTGACTGCAGAATTTCCATAGACACTTGAAAATCCAGGTGTTGCAGCATCCTGGGGGACACGTGATTGACATCTGCCGGATTTTCTTAACGGCCACACGATTCACTTAACAACTGCATTTACTTAACCATGGCAAAAAAAAAGGTCATCAAATTGGGTGTGACTCCTTGGCTTAGCAACATTAATTGTGGTCCCGATCGTCATAAGTGAAGGACTACCTGTATACCGAGACATTCCACTTAGTCGTCCTTAATAGGTTCGTTTCATCTTTCATTAATCCATATCCACTAATATTTGATTAGTTTTTACTTTTCCTCCAAAGAGCATGACAACAGTGTACTAATGAATGAGTAAAGGAAAGGGGAGAATTCACACTGTGATGAGGCTGAGAAAAAGCTATCTAATAAAACATTTAAGAGGAGAACATTATTACTGCTAAGCCGCGTGATGTAAACCTCCAGGGAATAGCACACAATGAGGAAAAAGACGTCCCTGAATTTAGAAATGGAAACGTCAGAGAAGCATAGAATGAAACTTTTTTCTCCAAACTACTAGGGAGTTACACGTAAATGCACAGAATATGGAATAACAAGAATTGGAAAGGACCGTGGAGGTCTTCTAGTCCAAGCCACTGTTTAGAGCAAGATATCCTATATCAACCTGGTTGTCCAATCTCTTCTTAGAAACTTCCAGTTTTGGAGCATTCAGAACTTCTGGAGGCAAGTTGTTCCACTGGTTAATTGTTCTCACTGTCAGGAAATGTCTTCTTTTATTTTCCAGGAAAAGTTTTTTTTATTTGTTGTTCTCTCTATACAATTACAGGTATACATTCACATAGTTGTTATTCTTTTTTACATTTGCCATTCTTATAAATTTGTCATTCCATTTACAGCAGAGGTTCGCAAACTTGGCAACTTTAAGACTTGTGGACTTCAACTCCTAGAATTCTCCAGCCAGCTCTGCTGGCTGGAGAATTCTGGGAGTTGAAGTCCACAAGTCTTAAAGTTGCCAAGTTTGGGAATCTCTGATTTATAGGGTTATAATATACTGTTTGGGTTGCTGTGTTTACCATCCATCTGTTTTGAAACCACCTTCTTTTCCCTTTCTTTTCTCCCTCCCTTCTCTACTTCCTTCCTTCCTCTCTCCTTTCCTTTCCTTCTTCCTTCTTCCCTCTCCCCTCCCCTACTCCTCTCTTCCTCCTCCCTGTTCTGCCCTCTCTCCTTCTCTCCTCCCTTCCATCTTCCTCTCCTCACCTCTATCTTCCTTCTCTCCTCTTCCTCTCCTCTCCTCCTCTCCTTTCTTTTTCTATTGTTGTAGGTCCTTTCTTTTCTCCCTCCCTTCTCTACTTCTTCCCTTCCTCTCTCCTTTCCCTTTCCTTCTTCCCTTTCCTCTCCCTTACTCTCTTCCTCTTCCCTTTTCTGCCCTCTCTCCTTCTCCCTTCCGTCTTCCTCTCCTCTCCTCTATCTTCCTTCCCTCCTCTTCCACTCCTCTCCTCTTCCCTTCTCTTTTCTATTGTTATAGGTGTACCCTATACTGTACTTCTGAAGAAAAGCTGTTCCACTGAGTAATTATTATCACTGCCAGGAAATTTCTCCTTAGTTCCAGGTTGCTTCCCTCCTTTATGAGTTTCCACCCATTGCTTCTTGTCCTTCCCTTAAGGTGCCTTGGAGAATAGCTTGACTCCCTCTTCTTTGGGGCAATCCCTGAGATATTGGAAGGATCCTATCATGTCTCCCCTGGTCCTCATTAAACTAGACATATATCCAGTTCCTGCAACCGTTCTTTGTATGTTTTAGCTATCGTGATTTCCAAAATAACATATTTTATTTCTTTTATTTTATTACATTCATAAGGCACCCAACTCTGTGCCTGCGCTGGCAATCTATAAATTTGAATAAAGAAATAAATTTTGTTTTCCCATTTGCAGGGTCTCCCATGTGATCCGGTACTACAAAGTCTTAAGATCTCCAAGTGTAGCTCCTTCACTACAGGAAACTGTTGGTGACTATAGGTAGTCCTTCACTTACCACCACACTTTTAACTCCAAATTTCTGTTGTTAAGCCAAACAGTCGTTGTGAGTTTTGCCCCATTTTTCGATCTTTTGTACCACAGTTGTTAAGTGAATCCCTTCAGTCATTAACAGATGTTGAGTAAATCTGACCTCCACATTAACTTCGCTTGTCATACGGTCACAAAAGATCACATGACCCCAGGATATGACAAGCATCATAAATACATTCCATTGCCAAGGATCTGAATTTCGATCACGTGACAACAGGGATTTTGCAACAGTTATGAAAAACGACCATAAATCATTTTTTTCAGTGCTTTTGTAACTTTGAACAGACTTTACCAAATGGTTGTAAGTTGAGAACTACCTTTGTTTGAAGAAGCGGTGATATTCTGAACATTTCATGACCCAACTAGGTAACATCGTCAGTGCTAGAAGTGAATGGAGTTTGTGTATTGGAGATGGAGAAGGACTGTGGATCTCTTAATGGTTTCTGCATTGGGTTGATTTTTTTGCAGATGTTTCATGACCCAACTAAGGTTAAATCACATCAGTGCTACAACAAAATGGGATTTGCAGAATGGAGGAGGAGGACTGTGAGGGTGCTCTTGGGGACATGTTTTCTGGAATATCATGGTTTGTTTTATTATGAATTTCCTTTTAACAGGGTTTCCCATTCTCATTCAAACCCTATATTTTAGTAAAACTTACTAAATTGATTATGTATCTATCTACCTACCTACCTACCCAACTACTTACCTACCTATCTATCCAACCTATGATCTATCTGTCTCTATGACCGATGATAGATAGATAGATAGATAGATAGATAGATAGATAGATAGATAGATAGATAGATAGATAGATAGATCATCCATCCATCTACCTACCTATCTATCCAACCTATGATCTATCTGTCTATATGACCGATGATAGATAGATAGATAGATAGATAGATAGATAGATAGATAGATAGATAGATCATCCATCCATCCATCCATCCATCTATCCATCTACCTACCTATCTATCTATCTATCCAATCTATGATTGATGATAGATAGACAGACAGAGAGATCATCTATCTATCTATCTATCTATCTATCTATCTATCTATCTATCTATCTATCTATCTATCTATCTATCTATCTATCTAACTAACTAACTAACTAACTAACTAACTAATTTATATGCTTCCCATCACAGTTTGAGGTCATTCTGGGCAGCTTACAATATACGGTAATAAAAAAGTAGAGATATAAAAACAATTATAAAAATAAAATGATTACAATTACAAAAGATCAATACCGACTGAATAGTGTATGTATGTAAATAGTGTGTATACACACACACATATGCGTATAATTTTATATATAAATCTCATACTGTCTGTGTGTATACTAAAATATATCCATGTACGTATGTATGTATGTATATATGTATGTATGTATGTATAGAGACATAGACATAGACATATGCATGCTTTGTGGCTAATTCTAATTTCTTAAAACATGTTTAAAATTATTCATTTTTCGTTTTCCACACTTCTTACTGTGGTCTATGATCCTAATAAGGACTTGATTGATATCACCAACTAAATTATTTGCTGGGCTCTGCAGAGAGGCAGCCAGGAAAAGTCAGAAGTGGCAGCTGCATGAGATTCCAACCCAATTGCCAGCTGTCCTTCTAAGAGACCTCATTACCTCCCTGTTGTCTTCCATGAGGCAATATCAAGATAAAATGTCTTTGACCTTCTGCTCATCCCATCATGCCTTATGAAATATCTGTCAGGCCTGCAGCCTGACAGATATTTCTTTTCTTTGGGTCTTTGGCCTGCCACACTTTCTATTCTTCTACTATGCAGTTTCTATGGTGGGAAAATGGAAGGAGGGATTGTAGGAGTGAGATGCGATGTAGCCATAACAACATTCTTTCTAGAAAGCCAAGGTCATCCTTTGTCTCTGCACCTTTGCAGCTGACCGGAACTGGATGGGTGGAAGCTGCCAGTATGGCAGTGGGAGATTGGACCATGGGATGGACTGGGGGGGGGGGGGGGGCAAGATCTTGAACTTTCAACTGGGTGGGGAAAAGCGGTAAGCTTGCAGATTCAGGTTTCCCCAGATGTGCCAACATGGCTCTCTTCATCAATTGGAATTTTGAGTAATACTTTGCCTTGGACTCTGATTTACTTTTGGATGCTATTTGGAACCCTGACAATATCACTTCCAATTATTTCCCATCAACCCCACAACTCACCCAAGTTCTAATGAATGTTAATAAACCATTTATCTCAGGGGTTGCCCCAAAGAAGAGCGAGTCAAACTACTCTCCAAGGCACCTGGGGGCAGAACAAGAAGCAATGGGTGGCAACTAATCAAGGAGAGAAGCAACTCAGAACTGAGGAGAAATTTCCTGACAGTGAGAACTGGAACAGCTTGCCTCCAGAAGTTGTGAATGTCCCAACACTGCAAGTCTTTAAGAAGAGGTTGGATAGATATTTGTCTGAAATGGGCTTCCTGCCTAGGCAGGGGGTTGGACTAGAAGACCTCCAAGGTCCCTTCCAACTCTGCTATTGTATTGTATTGTATTAAGTCATTCTGAAAAAAGCTTTGGACAAAGAAAACGGACAGAGGAAGGCAGAAATATCCTCAGAAACAGAAATACAGGTAGTCCTCAAATTACAACCACCATTGAGCCCAAAATTTCCACTGATAAATGAGACTTTTGTTAAGTGAGTTTGCTGTTGTTATTTGTTGCAAAGCCGTGTCCGACCCACTGCGCCCCCCAACAACAACAACAACAATAATAATAATAATAATAATTTACTAAACATAGATGCTGCCCAGGTGTTCAACAGCCCTGGACAGCTCCTAATCAAACCCCCCAAAATTGACCATAAAACATTTAAAGAAGAAGAAGGGAACTGCAGTGAAATCATGCAGTAACCATTTTATTTCTTTCTTTTTTTTGCTAGTGGCTTGAATGCTGTTGTGCCTTGAACCAGAGACCCACAGAAACTGAAGTTTTACATACACACACACACACACTGATGCAAAACACTTTCACCCTTGCTGAGGACGGAAGTGAGCAGCGAGACCCATTTAAAGGGACAGCAGAGGTGAGAAATCCAATCCCCTTGGAAGCGGCTTTGCGGACGGCGGTCTCTTTAAGGAGGAGTCGCGGAGCCAAAGTACGCAGCTGTCTGGGCAGAGCCACCCTCCTCTTCTTCCTCCTCCTCCTCCTCCTCCTCCCCACCCTTCTGGGCCCCAGACAGCGAGAAGACCTCATCTCGGCTGCCTCTCCTCCAAGCCTCCCCCTCCCCTTCCCCAAAAGCTCAGCACCATGGAAGGGGACAGCAGAGGAGGTGAGGGTGGCCCTTTGACTAAGGATGCTCTTGGGGGAAGGTGATGGGGGGGGAAGTGGAGGATGCACCTGAAGGGCTGGGCGAGGGGGAGGGGAACCAGGAAGAGCATCCTTCATCCCTCCGCCAGCAGCTGCATCTCTCTCTCTCATCCCCGCCTTTTCTCTTGTCTTCCTCGGCTGCCCGACAGAGCGCTAACCGATCTGGCAAGCATCGGCCCGCCTCCTATGAGCACTGCAGTGGGGTGGCACGCTTCCCCCACTTCTCTTCTCTCTTCCTCTGTCTCCCCGGCTTTCTAAGAGGTTCAAAAGCCAAGATCTGCTTCAGGAGTGGGGGGCAGGCATCATCCCTGCCATCGATTCTCCAGCTGGCTTCTCTCAGGTGAGTGCCACCCTCATAGTCCTCGGCACCGGTGCAGCATTCCTGACTGGAGGAGGGGAAGGGGTTTAAAATCGCACGGGTGGGAGAAGTTGGGACTTGTGCAAGTGTGCTAAGGGCCGGGTTTGGTCGGCTGGGGACGTGGGGGCAGCATCCAGCTGTCAGGGATACCACAGCATGACTCACCGGCTTTTTGGGAGGAAAAAAAAAACCCATCAAGTTGGTCCGTGAAAGGCAGACCGTTTGCTTGCAACAATCCCCCCCCCCCCCCCCCCCAAAATATGGATTTTTTTTTTGATTTTTTTTTGCAAGCAGGAAAACCGGCTCGGGTGGGTGGGGAGATTTTGAACACTCGTGCACGGCTCGCTGGATCAGAAAAAAATAAAATAAACAAATCGTTCAATCTTTCCCTGGTTGGAAAAGTGGGCGGATGGCTGAGAACATCGTTCGTTCGTCCTTCTCTAGAACATCCAGAGGTTTCTTGGTTTAGCTGACATGGCTGGTAAAGCAGACCACCAATGCAGGGCCAAGCAGGGTTTCCACCAGGCCCGAGCTGATGGGCTGAAAAATGCATTTTTGCAGTCTCTTAAAATGAGGACGAGCCACCGAAATGTGTCCTTCTTTGGCCTTCTTCTCCCTTTCTCCACCCAAGGTCATTGGTAGATGTTCTCCTGCTTCGTTCTGGCTCAAAGGGGCGTGAAGCAGAATTGTTTTAAAAAGCGATGACTTCGTTGGGGATTGGTGTGGCATTTAAAAGAATATTTTTCTCTCTCCGATCTTCCCCTTGTCTTGGACACCCCAAAATCTTTCGGTCTTAGGCCTGACTTTTGCACCAGGTTCTCTGCAGTTTCCCAGGCTTCTTCAGGCATAGGATGGGAAGAATAACCTCCTGTCTCTCTGCAGAACGGCGATTTATAATGGTAGATTTATTTTCTTCCTTGGGGAAACCTTTCGTCTCTTTTGCCACCCTCTTAAACACTGTTCCCAGTCGAGCAGGCCCTCCTTGGATGCAAAGGTGACATTTTGTCTGCTGTAAACAACCAAATCCTGCATCTTATGACTTCTGAGTCATCCGTTGGTCCTTGGCATCCCTGAAGAGGTTAGAATAGATTATTTCAAGTGTGATTAATGTCGTGGCCACCTCGTTACAGTATGTAGGAGATTTCCTTCCCACCACCCTTGTCAAAGGATGCAAGCTTGGGGTTTTTTTCTGATGACATCTTAGTTGTAGCATAAGGGATCCCGTGAGAATCACACAATAACAGAGTTGGAAGGGACCTTGGAGGTCTTCTAGTCCAGCCCCCTACTCAAGCAGGAGACCTTTACGGAATTACAGAATAAGAGAGCTGGAAGGGACCTTGGAGGTCTTCTAGTCCAGCCCCCTGCTCAAGCAGGAGACCCTTACGGAATTACAGAATAACAGAGCTGGAAGGGACCTTGGAGGTCTTCTAGTCCAGCCCCCTGCTCAAGCAGGAGACCCTTACGGAATTACAGAATAACAAAGCTGGAAGGGACCTTGGAGGTCTCCTAGTCCAGCCCCCTGCTCAAGCAGGAGACCCTTACAGAATTATAGAATAACAAAGCTGGAAGGGACCTTGGAGGTCTTCTAGTCCAGCCCCCTGCTCAAGCAGGAGACCCTTACAGAATTATAGAATAACAGAGTTGGGAGGGAGGGAAGGAGGGAGGGAGGGAAGGAGGAAGAAAGGGAGAAGGAAGAAAAATGGGAAGGAAGGAAGGGAATGGAAGGAGGGTGCTTCTAAATACAACATTATTAACCTCTATTTATATACAAGTGGTTTGCCCTGGCAGTGTTTTTTTTTTCTAGTTCCTTCATTAGGATACTATTTCCTCCTTGATTATTTGTCTGGTGTTAATCCATGCTTATCTGGATTTCTCTTTCTGAGGAGTCCTTGGTAACTCTCTGAGCTTGGCTGTTTTTTTGAAGACTTGCAGTTGTTGTTAATGATATTCCCTAGTTGGGTCACGACACGTCTGCAAGAAAACCACCAAGCTTATAGACCCCCAAGGTTCAATCCTGAGTGACAAATATTTTCTCCTATCGGTACAGCGCTACTTGCCTTGTGAATCATGCAAGCACATTTTAGGTAGCAAGCTCCATGTAAGACCGAGACTGGATTACTGTGACGCAGTGGGGCTCAGCAAAACTTGGAAGAAACGCATCGATTCGCTAAACATCTCATCAAATCATCCTGTTGGGGCTTGTGGAAATGTTCACAAGATTATCCGGATGGTTCCAAAATCAAAATGCAACATTGCACATTCTTTTTCCAATAGTGAAGTTTGGAAATGAAATGAAACAAAATGAAATTCAAGGGTGAAAAGAGTTAAGGTTCTACGTTTAGGCAAGCAAAACCAAATTCACACGTACAGTATAGGTGGTACCTTGCTCAATAGCAGCAACTGTGAGAGGGATCTTGGAGTCCTAGTGGACAACCATGGAAATAGGAGCCAGCTGTGGGCAGCAGCTGCCCCAAAAGCCAACACAGTTCTAGGCTGCATAAACAGAGGGAGAGAATCAAGATCACGTGAAGGGTTAATATCACTTTATAAGGCCTTGGTAAAGCCACACTTGGAATATTTGAATCCAGTTTTGGTCACCACGATGCAGAAAAGATGTGGAGACTCTAGAAAGAGTGCAGAGAAGAGCAAGAAAGAGAATTAGGGGACTAGAGACTAAAACATACAAAGAACGGTTGCAGGAACTGGGCATGGCTAGTCTGATGAAAAAAAAAGGACTAGAAGAGACATGATAGCAGTCTTCCAATATCTCAGGGGTTGCCCCAAAGAAGAGGGAGTCAAGCTATTCTCCAAGGCACCTGAGGGCAGGACAAGAAGCAATGGGTGGAAACTAATCAAGGAGAGAAGCAACTTAGAACTGAGGAGGAATTTCCTGACAGTGAGAACAATGAATCAGTGGAACAGAAGTTGCCTCCAGAAGTTGTGAATGTCCCAACCCTGGAAGTCTTTAAGAAGATGTTGGATAGCCATTTGTCTGAAACAGTATAGGGCTTCCTGCCTAGGCAGGGAGTTGGACTAGATGACCTCCAATGTCCCTTCCAACTCTGCTATTCTGTTCTGTTCTATTCTATTCTAAATGGGGCTGACTCTCTTCTCTTCATTTTTTGACCTGGATGAGCCACAAACTGGTTGTCTCTTGAGTGGATTGTTAATGCTTCTATACTGGACTTGCTAATTCACATGGAAAGCAACTCTCTAGCTATGGGCTGAAACAGCCTGACCTTCCTGTTCCTTTGTCCTCTGGGATCAAACTTTCTTCTTAAATTTTGCATCATCGAGGCACCATCAGTCTCTCAACAACAAAGAAATGGAACCCAAGCAAAGGATTTTAAATGGTGGCTGGAGGATTTGCTGCTTTTAAAAATAGAAACTGGTCAAGAAAAGGAAGGGAGGGAGGAGAGGAAGGAAAAAGGGAAGGAAAGGGGGGGATGGAAGGGGGAAGGAAGTAAAGGGGAGGAAGGAAAAGAAAGGAAGGAAGATGGGGAAGAAGGAGAGAGGAGGGAGGGAGGGACGAAGGAAGGAAGGAAAAGAGGAAGGAAGGAAAGAAGGGAAAGCAAGGAAAGGAGGGATGGAGGAAGGGAAGGATGGAGGAAGGAAGGAAGGGGGAGCAAGGAAAAGTAAAGAAGGGAGGGAAGGAAGAAAAGAAAGAAGAGAAGGACGGGGGAAAGGGAGGAAGGAAGTAAAGAGGAGCAAGGAAAAGAAAGGGAGAGAGGGAAGAGGGGGGGAAAGGAGAGAAGAAGGAGGAAGGGAGGAAGGAAGGGAAGAAGGGGAAGCAAGGAAAAGGATGGAAGAGGGAGGGATGGAGGAAGGGAAGGATGGGTGAGGACAAGGAAGGAAGGAAGGGGAGCAAGGAAAAGTAAAGAAGGAGGGAGAGAGGAAGGAAGAGAAAAGGAAAGATGGAAAAGGGAAAGAAGGGGGAGAGAAGGAAGGAAGGATGGAAAGAAGGAAAGGAAGGCTATCGAAACTGATTGGGAGGAGCCCAGGAGGACAACCACACACTGCCCCTTGAGCTGGCCCAAATCACACCAACTAATTGTGACACACAACCAGTGGCAGCTGCGTGAAGACGGAGGTCCACACATGTATTCCTGCCCTTGCAAAATGCTTAGTAGCCCAGGCACGGGCTGAGTTAAGCTGCAGACCAACAAACCAAAGTTAGTTAGTTAGCAGGGTAGGCAGAAACATGGGGGGGGGGGGGACACGCACAGGAGGCGATGCCTGAGAGATAGGCAGGCCAACCCCGCGTGCCAGTTCTCCTGGCACCCCAGGGGCACCCCAAACACAGCAAAGGGGCATCACCCCAACTCAACGAACACGAGTCCCTCAACACTCAGGTTGACTGGCGCCTTAGAAGAACAGTTTAAGAATTATGGATTTGCTTTTTAAACAGGTTTTGAAAGTTTGGTAGTTGCTGCATATATATATATTTTGTAGATGTGAGAAGAGTTGATATCTAACTATGGGTTCTTGAGGCTCTCTGAGCATGGTTCTTTTCTTGAAGACCTTTCACGACACAACTAGATCACATTATCTAGTTGTGATCTATAATGTGATAGTAATTATCACATTATCATTATCTGCCATCACAGTTTTTCCCCCAAATACCATCGCTCTGCTTAACAACTAATTCCTATGACACAATAATTTACTAAGAATATATTACTATTATTATTCTCCTCCTTCCTAGTATCTATCTCTCCCCACTTATGACGATAAGCATGTTGCTTATTTCCTGGTACGGTTGGATAGCTTATTGGTAACCTTGACTATCACTAAATTTTGTATCTTTTTATTCTTGATGAATGTGTTTTATTCTCCTTATGTACAATAAGAGCATCTGCACCAAATCAAATTCCTTGTGTGTCCAATCACACTTGGCCAATAAAGAATTCTATTCAATTCAATTCTATTCTCTTCCATTTTCTATTTTCTCTTCTATTTCTATTTTCTCTTCTCTTCTATTGATTCTGTTCCATTCCATTCTATCCCCTATTTCTATTCCCTATTCTGTTCTGTTCTATTCTATTCCTTATTCTATTCCATTCTCTATTCCATTCTCTATTCTCTTCTATTTCTATTTTCTCTTCTCTTCTATTCATTCTGTTCCATTCCATTCTATCCCCTATTTCTATTCCCTATTCTGTTCTATTCTATTCTATTCCTTATTCTATTCTCTATTCCATTTTCTATTCTCTTCTATTTCTATCTTCTCTTCTCTTCTATTCATTCTGTTCCATTCCATTCTATTCCCTATTTCTATTCCCTATTCTATTCTGTTCTATTCTATTCCTTATTCTATTCTATTGTCTATTCCATTTTCTATTCTCTTCTATTTCTATTTTCTCTTCTCTTCTATTCATTCTGTTCCATTCCACTCTATCCCCTATTTCTATTCCCCATTCTCTTCTATTCTAGTCTATTCCTTATTCTATTCTGTTCTCTATTCCATTTTCTTGTCTCGTCTCATCTCTTCTCTTCTATTACTATTTCTATTCTATTATCAGTGCTAGAAGAGATTGGTTGGCATGTATATAAACAAAGAGCAAACCCCACTCCTTTGCAGCACTGATGATGTTACCTATTTGGGTAATAAGATGTCTAAAAGAAAACAATTAAACTCAGAGACCACCAAGGACCCCTTAATTCAATTCTAAGCTACAAATATTCTCTTCTATCGGAGTGCTACCTAAATTTGACACATAAATAAATATACAAACATACAAACAAACTTAGACTTACTGTAGGATACTTTCTGCATAGGTTCAGAAGAACTTCAGTACAGGTAGTCCTCAACTTAGGACCACAGAGCCCCAAATGTATGTTGCTAAGTGAGGCCTTTGTTAAGTGAGTTATGCCCTATGTGACAACTTTTCTTGCCACAGTTGTTAAGCGAATCGTGGCATTTGTTAAGTTAGTGACACGGTTGTTAAGCGAATCTGGCTTTCCCATTGTCTTGGCTTGTCAGAAGGTCGCAAAAGCGGATCGCATGACCCTGGGACGCTACGACCGTCATAAGTATGAACCGATTGCCAAGCGTCTGAATTTTGATCGTGTAACCGTAGGGGTACCACTGCAGCGGTCTTAAGTGTGGAAAAACAGTCTTCAAGTCCTATTTTTCAGTGCCGTTGTAACTTGGGACGGTCACTAAATGAACTGTTGTAAGTCAAGGACTATCTGTATAGCATCTTCTCTCCCCTTCCCATGTCTGCTACCCTTGCAATGAAGCTGACAGTTGCTAGGATCCTCCTAAGAGACAGATAACTTGCTATTTTCATTCCATGAGATGAGTAAAAGCTGCAGGCATTTGGGCGCTTCTTCATTATACCTCGCGCAGAAATCTTTTTCCAAACCTAAGATGTCATCGTAGAGGGAATCGGTTGACAGGTAGCAGATAGAATGTCGTCAAAATTAAATACTGCCCTTCTTGCGTCTCCGACTGAAATAAAGTCCTAGTGCATGACCATTGAAATGGGAGCCAGCCGTGGGCAGCAGCTGCCAAAAAAGCCAACACAGTTCTAGGCTGCATCAACAGAGGGAGAGAATCAAGATCAGGTGAAGTGTTAATACCACATTATAACGCCTTGGGAAGGCCACACTTGGAATATTTGCATCCAGTTTTGGTCGCCACGATGTAGAAAAGACGTGGAGACTCTAGAAAGAGTGCAGAGAAGAGTAAGAAAGGATTAGAGGACTGGAGACTAAAACCTATGAAGAACGGTTGCAGGAACTGGGTATGTCTAGTTTAATGGAAAGAAGGACTACGAGAGACATGATAGCATCTTCCAATATCTCAGGGGTTGCCCCAAAGAAGAGGGAGTCAAGCTATTCTCCAAGGCACCTGAGGGCAGAACAAGAAGCAATGGGTGGAAACTAATCAAGGAGAGAAGCAACCTAGAACTGAGGAGGAATTTCCTGACAGTGAGAACAATGAATCAGTGGAACAGAAGTTGCCTCCAGAAGTTGTAAATGCCCCAACACTGCAAGTCTTTAAGAAGATGTTGGATAGCCATTTGTCTGAAACGGTATAGGGCTTCCTGCCTAGGCAGGGGGCTGGACTAGATGACCTCCAAGGTCCCTTCCAACTCTGCTATTGTATTGCATTGTAAATTGAGTTTTCTCCTTTGCATCCTTTTCCAGATTTTTTAGCCCTTCCGAGCGAGCCCAACCTGTAAAGTTCCAAGTCACGTCATTTTCTGTTTTATGGATTTGGTGCTTCTGGAAATTATGGTGGAGATTTCCTCAAGATGTAGAAGGTTGTTGGTGGTCGGATGGAGGGCAAATGCAACCAGGTTGCTCTTGATTCGTGCTGAATCGTGGCTTGTTTTGCCAGCACCTCAGTGAAATGTTTTCTGAGCTCTTCAATCATTAAATCTGAGGCTTGGGACCTTGGGACCGTCTGCCTGTCCTTCACAAAGGGTTTGAGATAAGATCCAGGGACATCAGAATATACCATGTCAGAGCTGCCCGTCAGTCTTTCTAGAGCAAACAAATTCAAGGTGATATACGATGTCCTGCCATGGGCAGGAGGTTGAACTAGAGGACCAGCCATTGGATTCTGTTCTGTTCTGTTCTAGTCTATTCTGCGTTCTATTCAATTCTGCATTCTGATCTCTATTCGACTCTGCGTTCCAGTCTATTCGTTGTGGGAGCTTCGTCCCTGCAGGTTTTCAAGAAGAGACTGAACTGCCATTGTCAGAAATATTGTAGGGGGTCTCCTGCTTTGGACAGGCAGTTGGACTAGATGACCTACAAGGTCCCTTCCAAATTTATTAATCTGTAATCTATTCCTTATTCTATTCTATCCCATCCTATCCCATCCCATCCTATCTTACTCTACCCTATTCTACTCTACTCTACTCTATTCTATTCTGCATTCTGTTCTATTCTATTCTATTCTATTCTATTCTTTCCTATTCTATTCCATCCCATCCCGTCCTACCCCATCCAATACTATCTTATTCTACTCTACTCTATTCTGCATTCTATTCTATTCTTTCTTATTCTATTCTATATCATCCCATCCTATCTTAGTCTATCCTATCCTATTCTACTCTACTCTATTCTATTCTGCATTCTGTTCTATTCTATTTTTTCTTATTCTATTCTATACCATCCCATCCTATCTTAGTCTATCCTATTCTACTCTACTCTACTCTATTCTATTCTGCATTCTGTTCTACTATATTCTTTCTTATTCTATTCTATTCCATCCCATCCCATCCTACCTCATCCTATCCTATTGTACTCTACTCTACTCTATTTCATTCTGCATTCTATTCTATTCTATTCTTTCCTATTCTATTCTATTCCATACCATCCCGTCCTACCCCATCCAATACTATCTTATTCTACTCTACTCTATTCCATTCTGCATTCTATTCTATTCTATCCTTTCTTATTCTATTCTATATCATCTCATCCTATCTTAATCTATCCTATCCTATTCTACTCTACTCTATTCTATTCTGCATTCTGTTCTATTCTATTTTTTCTTATTCTATTCTATACCATCCCATCCTATCTTAGTCTATCCTATTCTACTCTACTCTATTCTATTCTGCATTCTGTTCTACTATATTCTTTCTTATTCTATTCTATTCTATCCCATCCCATCCTACCTCATCCTATCCTATTGTACTCTACTCTACTCTATTCCATTCTGCATTCTATTCTATTCTATTCTATTCTTCCTTATTCTATTCTATCCCATCCCATCCTATCTTAGTCTATCCTATTCTACTTACTCTACTCTGTTCTGCTTTCTATTCTATTCTATTCTTTCTTATTCTATTCTATTCCATCCCATCCTACCTCATCCTATCCTATCATACTCTACTACTCTATTCCATTCTGCATTCTATTCTATTCTATTCTATTCTTTCTTATTCTATTCTATTCCTTCTTATTCTATTCTATTCTATTCTTTCTTATTCTATTCTATCCCATCCCATCCCATCCTATCTTACTCTACCCTATTCTATTCTGCATCTGTTTTATTCTATTCTTTCTTATTCTATTCTATTCTGTTTTTTTTTCTTATTCTATTCTATCCCATCCCATCCCATCCCATCTTACTTTACTCTACACTACTCTATTCCATTCTGCATTCGGTTCTATTCTCTATCCCTGGACTTTGCAGAAAACTGCCCACTTCAGATGTGTTTCTCTGCATGGGTAGGAACGTTTGAAATGACCCCTTGTTGCTTCTTTCAGCATAGAGAGTTTGGTTCTTTGACTTTTGACTTAGCTTCGTATCCAAGAGACATAAAATGCAAGCATCTCCTGTCAAATTTGCAATGCAGAAGGGAAGCCTCCAATGTTTCGTGATCCTGGGGTGATGCTCTAAGTTGGATTTAGCTCTCATGCTTTCAGATCTCCTGGTTTTAGTCTGGCCTAGATTAATCAGGCTCCAGTCTGGTGACTTTCGGGCCCATCGCTAACAGATGTTGTATTCTAGTCCTGCTTTAGGCATGAAAGGCAGCTGGGTGACTTTAGGCTAATCACCAGGAGACAGTGAATTCTAGTTCTGCCTTAGACATGAAAGCTGGCTGGGTGACTTTGGACCAATCACCAGGTGACAGTGAATTCTAGTTCCGCCTTAGCCATGAAAGCCATATGGGTAACTTTGAGCCAATCACCAGGAGACAGTGAATTCTAGTTCTGCCTTAGGCACGAAAGCCGGTTGGGTGACTTTGGACCAATCACCAGGTGACAGTGAATTCTAGTTCTGCCTTAGGCACGAAAGCCGGTTGGGTGACTTTGGACCAATCACCAGGAGACAGTGAATTCTAGTTCTGCCTTAGGCACGAAAGCCGGTTGGGTGACTTTGGACCAATCACCAGGTGACAGTGAATTCTAGTTCTGCCTTAGGCACGAAAGCCAGTTGGGTGACTTTGGACCAATCACCAGGTGACAGTGAATTCTAGTTCTGCCTTAGGCACGAAAGCCGGTTGGGTGACTTTGGACCAATCACCAGGAGACAGTGAATTCTAGTTCCGCCTTAGCCATGAAAGCCATATGGGTAACTTTGAGCCAATCACCAGGAGACAGTGAATTCTAGTTCTGCCTTAGCCATGAAAGGCAGCTGGGTGACGTGGGGCCAATCACCAGGAGACAGTGAATTCTACTTCTGCCTTAGACATGAAAGCTGGCTGGGTGACTTTGGACCAATCACCAGGTGACAGTGAATTCTAGTTCTGCCTTAGGCACGAAAGCCGGTTGGGTGACTTTGGACCAATCACCAGGTGACAGTGAATTCTAGTTCTGCCTTAGGCACGAAAGCCGGTTGGGTGACTTTGGACCAATCACCAGGAGACAGTGAATTCTAGTTCCGCCTTAGCCATGAAAGCCATATGGGTAACTTTGAGCCAATCACCAGGAGACAGTGAATTCTAGTTCCGCCTTAGCCATGAAAGCCATATGGGT
This sequence comes from Rhabdophis nuchalis, assembly GCA_039707465.1. Classification (NCBI taxonomy): domain Eukaryota; kingdom Metazoa; phylum Chordata; class Lepidosauria; order Squamata; family Natricidae; genus Rhabdophis; species Rhabdophis nuchalis. Next base: position 4,040,779 of record CM077644.1, on the reverse strand, counting down.
AACTTTGAGCCAATCACCAGGAGACAGTGAGTTCTAGTCCCGTCTTAGGCATGAAAGACAGCTAAGTGACTTTGAGCCTCTCTCTCTCAGTCTCTGTCTGTCTCTCTCTCTGTCACTCTCAGCTTAACCCACCTCACAGGGATGTTGTTATGGGAGGGGGGAATAGGAGGAGGAAGGAATATTAGCCAAAACGCTCCCTGCCACAAGTTGCTTCTTAAAGCAGTGAAGGTGGAATTAAAATGAAATAATAAATGTGCAGAGAGCCAGGAATGGAGAAGGCTGCCTGGTGTCTCTTTGGCTCCGATCCCAGCTGTGGTTGGTCTAAATCGTCTCCTGCTGCAGAGACATCTTCAGCAAATGACCTTTGGGCAAGCTCTCCCAATTGCTCCCTTACCCGTTACATAAGGTCTTCCCTGCCACCCATAGTAGTCATTTTCCTTTCCTCCCACACATGCAGATCCTCTCCAGAGGATTAAAGGCCTTGGGCTGAATTTCCTCCGGCTTGGATCAGCGCTGGGCCCTAGAGGCACAGGTGCCTGCATAATTCTGAATTTCTATACGTAGATCTGGTGGCACCCTCAGCCCATCTTTCAGTCGCTTTCTTTATTTCTTTTTTCTCCCACCTTGATGATGGTTTCTAAATAACTCAAAGCGGCAAACGTATCTTCCTCCTCCTGTTTTAACCGCAACAGCACAACCCTATGAAGTAGGCTGGGCTGATAGAGGGACTGGCCCAGGCCAGGCATTTTTCATGCCTAATGCGCGACTAGAACTCACCGCCTCCTGGGGAGTGGCCCCAAGTCTCCCAGATGGCTTTCACGTCTAAGGCAGGACTAGAACTCACCGTCTCCTGGGGATTGGCCCAAAAATCACCCAGATGGCTTTCATGCCTAAGGCAGGACTAGAACTCACCATCTCCTGGTGATTGGCCCAAAGTCTCCCAGATGGCTTTCATGCCTAAGGCAGGACTAGAACTCACCGCCTCCTGGGGAGTGGCCCCAAGTCTCCCAGATGGCTTTCACGTCTAAGGCAGGACTAGAACTCACCGTCTCCTGGGGATTGGCCCAAAAATCACCCAGATGGCTTTCATGCCTAAGGCAGGACTAGAACTCACCGTCTCCTGGTGATTGGCCCAAAGTCTCCCAGATGGCTTTCATGCCTAAGGCAGGACTAGAACTCACCGTCTCCTGGTGATTGGCTCAAAGTCTCCCAGATGGCTTTTGTGCCTAAGGCAGGACTAGAACTCACCATCTCCTGGGAATTGGCCCAAAGTCTCCCAGATGGCCTTCATGTCTAAGGCAGGACTAGAACTCACCATCTCCTGGTGATTGGCTCAAAGTCTCCCAGATGGCTTTCATGTCTAAGGCAGGACTAGAACTCACCGTCTCCTGGGGATTGGCCCAAAGTCTCCCAGATGGCTTTCATATCCTTGCGCCTTAACCAACAGACCAAATTGTCTTCATCCATCTTTGGTGCAGTTCTTATATTGATGTGTTACTTTGTTCACCCTGTTTGTTCATGTTCAGCTTGTTGTGGGTGATGAGGGCCCATTCTGTCTTCTCCCTTGTAGCTCTTCCGAGTCACGATTCCTTCTTCCTCTTGCAAGTATATCCCATAATTTCTTCCCCCTAATTATATATCTTTCGTCATTTAAGGGCATCTTGTTCCTCTTAGCTCAATCTTCCAGCCTATCCAGAGTAGATCACAGTCTCATTCTCTCATCCTGGATGCTCCACAAAAGCACCAATTTTGTATCATTTGCAAATCTTTTTTTTGTTGTTGTTATTGCAATCATCAGATTTTTAAATAAAAGAGATAAAAGCTAATAGAAGCTAATGTTGAAGATAAATGGAGGGAGGAGGGAGGGTGGGAAAGGTGAGGAAAGAGAAGGAAGGGAAGGAAGGAAAGGGGAGGGAGGAAAAGGCAGGAAAGGAGGAAGGAAGGAAAGAAAGAAAAGGAAGGAAAAGAAGGAAGAGAGGGAAGGAAAGGAAGGGAGTGAGTGAGGAAAGGAAGGAAGAGAAGGTGGGAGGGAGGGAGGGAAGGAAGGGAGTGAGTGAGGAAAGGAAGGAAGAGAAGGTGGGAGGGAGGGAGGGAAGGAAGGGTGAGGAAAAGGGGGGGAGGAAAGAAGGAAAGAAAAGGCAGTGAGGAAGAGGGAGGGAGGAAGGGTGAGGAAAAGAAGGGAAGGGAGGGAAGGAAGGAAGAGAGGGAGAAAAAGGAAGGAAAAGAAGGTGGGGGAGAGGGAAGGAAGAAAGAGTGAAGAAAAGGAAGGGAGGGGGAAGGAAGAAAGGAAAAGTCAGGAAAAGGAAGGGCAGGAAGAAGGAAGAGAGGAGAAGCAAGGAAGGAAGGAAGGAAGGAAGGAAGGAAGGAAGGAAGGAAGGAAGGAAGGAAGGAAGGAAGGAAGGAGATTTTAATGAGAGTGAGGTAAGGTCTGAGGGAAGCCCCCCCCCATAGCACTTGGCCACCTCAGGTGTCCCCAATACAACTGGTGTCTATCGGGCCATGCCCATAGTGGCCACACCCACTCCAGCCCTCTCAAACACAACCTCTATGCAGCCCTCAATGAAATCAAGTTTGACAACCTCGAGTCACATGGTCCAATCACGGCGCTGTCTGCTTGCCTGGTGGCATCACTGCACTTTCCTCTGACCAGCTATGAGAATGACCTTGGTTCCCAAGAGAAAGTATTTTGTTTTGGCTACAAAATCCCAGCTATCTCAAATCCACCCCCCACCCCCCGTCCGTGTCCCTCAACTCCAGTGTGGTAACACTGAAGCTGTCAAGATGGCTTCGGTCAGGTCAGTTTCAGGGTTGACCAAAGGACCAGCATCCACCCAAAAAAAAACCCCCGTAAACCATAAATGCCGCAAATGGTCGTATCTGTGCCTGGAGAATGGGGGAAGAGCCCCTGAATGTTAGAACTCTGAACCTAGTTCACATGCCATAAATCGAGGACTGCCTGTAATGCTGTTGAATGAAAATGGGACCAGGCTAGATTCCTGTGGGATCCCTCTCATTTATTTATTTATTTATTCAATTTATATCCCGCCCTTCTCCGAATGGACCCAGGGCGGCGCACAGGAAAGTTAAAACAATATACAACAATACAAAAATACAAAAATTTAAAAATCTATTAAATATGAAATCCTGCGCTAAAACCAATTAAAAACCCCCGTTTAAAAACTATCTATACTAGTCGACAGTGGAGGCTATGAAAGGCCGGCTTGGTGAAATAAATGTGTTTTCAAACACTGGCGGAAGAGGCGGAGGTCAGTAATGGTACGAAGTTCAGGGGGTAGGTCGTTCCACAGGGCAGGGCCCGCCACAGAGAAGGCCCTTCCCCTGGGTGTCGCCAGTCGGCATTGTCCGGCCGACGGCACCCTGAGAAGGCCCTC
>CM077644.1:3969887-4032387 GCA_039707465.1 Rhabdophis nuchalis | reverse complement strand
CATCATCCGTGCTAGCAGGAGGGTTGCTCTCAGTTTCTGTTCCAATGTCTTGCCCTGTCAGTGTTCCTGGAGGTGGCCTTAGAGATTCTTTGCTTGGGCTGTTTACCGTTAGCTTGGTTGCCAGTTCCTGGACTTCTTAAATGTTGGTCTTGGGGTTAATCTATGCTCCACCGGTCAAACGATTGGTCGTTTTGAGCTTAGCCAGTGGAACAGCTTGCCTCCAGACGTTGTGCTCCATCACTGGAGGTTTTCAAGAAGGGATTGGACAGCCGTTTGTCTGGAATGGTACAAGGACCCTTCCTTGAGTCAGGGGTTGGACTAGAAGACCTCCAAGGTCCCTTCCAACTCTGTTATTCTGTTATTCTGAATGGCTTGCCTCCAGACGTTGTGGGCGTTCCATCCCTGGAGGTTTTAAAGAATAGACTGGAAATCCATTTGTCTGAAATCCATTTGTCCCAACACAGTTCTAGGCTGCATCAACAGAGGGAGAGAATCAAGATCAAGTGAAGTGTTAATACCACTTTATAAGGCCTTGGGAAGGCCACACTGGGAATATTTGCATCCAGTTTTGGTCACCACGATGTAGAAAAGACATGGAGACTCTAGAAAGAGTGCAGAGAAGAGCAACAAAGAGGATTAGGGGACTGGAGGCTAAAACATATGAAAAACGGTTGCAGGAACTGGGTAGGTCTAGTTTAATAAAAAGAAGGATTAGGGGAGACAGGATAGCAGCCTTCCAATATCTCAGGGGTTGCCCCAAAGAAGAGGGAGTCAAGCTATTCTCCAGGGCACCTGAGAATAGGACTAGAAGCCATGGGTGGAAACTAATCAAGGAGAGAAGCAACTTAGAACTGAGGAGAAATTTCCTGACAGTTAGAACAGTTAATCCCTGAAAACCCATCTATTTCGTGCGGCCGGCCTGGTGTAGTTTTAATTTGTTTTATTAGGGTTTTATAATGGTATTTTAGAGCAGGCCCACTGTTTAATTTGGTTTTAGAACTTTTAGCATATTTATTGGATTATTGGATGTTTTATTGTGGTTTTTTATTATCGCCTGTTCACCGCCCTGAGTCCCGCAAGGGAGATAGGGCGGTATATAAATGTAATTAAATAAATAAATAAATAAATAATCTGTGGAACAGAAGTTGCCTCCAGAAGCTGTGAATGCCCCAACACTGCAAGTCTTTAAGAAGATGTTGGATAGCCATTTGTCTGAAACGTTATAGGGCTTCCTGCCTAGGCAGGGGGTTGGACTAGAGGACCTCCAAGGTCCCTTCCAACGCTTGTTATTCTGTCTTTCTGTAAGGGTCTCCTGCTTGAGCAGGGGGCTGGACTAAAAGACCTCCAAGGTCCCTTCCAACTCTTGTTATTCTGTCATTCTGTAAGGGTCTCCTGCTTGAGCAGAGGGCTGGACTAGAAGACCTCCAAGGTCCCTTCCAACGCTTGCTATTCTGTCATTCTGAATGGCTTGCCTCCAGAAGTTGTAGGCGCTCCATCCCTGGCAGTTTTAAAGAATAGACTGGAAATCCATTTGTCTGAAATAACTTAGGGTCTCCTCCTTGAGCAGGAGGGGTGGGTCTAGAAGACCTCGAAGGTCCCTTCCAGCTCTGTTATTCTGAATAGCTTGGTTCCAGGCAATGACTGCTCCATCGCTGGAGGTTTTAAAGTAGAGACTGGAAATCGATTTGTCTGAAATAGCCTACGGTCTCCTCCTTGAGCAGGGGGGTGGGGAGGGGTCGGTCTAGAAGACCTCCAAGGTCCCTTCCAACTCTTGCTATTCTGTTCATCGGTCCACCCTCTCCTCCTTCCCGCTTCTCTCCTGCAATCTGTAGGCATCACTAGAGCTCCTTTTAACTCACAGCATGCAAGCAAGCAAGCCGGCTGATGACTAATTTTGGCGCATTGCTCTCTACCGCTTCCAGCTTCGTGTCTTGGGGAGGCCGAGCATTGTCTCGGGAGCTTTTATTCCGGCTCTGCGCTCAGCTGCAAAACTCCCACCGCTTTTAAATTCCCTTCTTTCTTTTTTGCAGAGGGAAAACTAGGAACAGATGGGCACCTGAAGAAGGAATCTCGTGCGCTGTTTTTTGGTGCGGCTCAGAGGTGAGATTCAGCCGGTTTCGAACTGGCAGCCACCCTCCCCTGCGCCATGACATCCAAGGTAGCCTTGTTTTAGATGCCACTTGCCAGCCAAGCGCATGCACGGAAGGCAGGCGTGTGTGACGCATGGAAGGCCATGTGCAGGCACACGCATGCACATATATTTGCAAACCCGTGTCCCTCCTGTTTACTGGACCCGTGTCCCTCCTGGCTTGTACTGGCATCCTGGGAGGTGACACGAGGCTGGCTCCAAGAGGTTGTCAACGCATCCTTGAGTGAGGGTTCCTTGCCTGCTTCCCTAAAAGAGGCCATGGTGAGGCCCCTCCTTAAGAAGCCCTCTTTGGATCCAGCTCTTTTGAACAACTATCGTCCAGTCTCCAACCTTCCCTTCTTGGCGAAGGTTGTTGAGAGTGTGGTGGCACAACAGTTTCCCCGTCACCTGGAGGAAGTTGATTATCTAGACCCGCGCCAGTCCGGCTTTCGACCCGGGCATAGCACCGAGACGGCATTGGTCGCGTTGGTGGATGATCTTTGGAGGGCCAGAGATGGGGGTTGTTCCTCCATCCTGGTTCTATTAGACCTCTCGGCGGCTTTCGATACCATCGACCATGGTATCTTATTGCATCGGCTGGGGGGGTTGGGGGTGGGAGGCACCGTTTTACGGTGGTTCTCCTCCTACCTCTCTGGCCGATCGCAATTTGTGTTGGCGGGAGAGCAGAGGTCGACCTCGAGACCCCTCACATGTGGGGTGCCTCAGGGGTCGGTCCTCTCGCCTCTCCTGTTCAACACATATATGAAGCCGCTGGGCGAGATCATCCGTGGTTTTGGGGTAGAGTATCATCTCTACGCTGATGATACTCAGCTGTATATATCTACCCCAAACCACCCCAACGATGCCGTAGCGGTGATGTGCCAGTGCCTGGAAGCCGTGCGGATCTGGATGGGAAGTAACGGACTCAAGCTCAACCCGACCAAGACCGAGTGGCTGTGGTTTCCGGCTGCCCGATTCAACCAGCTGACTCCATCGCTGGCCATAGGGGGCGAACATCTTGCCCCTGTGGATGGGGCGCGCAACTTGGGTGTCCTCCTGGATACCCGGCTGTCCATGGAAGATCAAGTGACAGCCGTGGCCAGGAGGGCGTTTTACCAGGTTCGCCTGGTACGCCAGTTGCGCCCCCTATTGGATCGGGACGCCCTTTGCACAGTCACTCATGCTCTCGTGACATCCCGACTGGACTATTGTAACTCTCTCTACATGGGGCTCCCCTTGAGGTGCACCCAGAGGCTTCAGTTGGTCCAACGCAGCCGCGCGAGCAATAATGGGAACCTCTAGGTTTGCCCACGTAACACCACTCTTGCGCGAGCTGCACTGGCTGCCTGTCGTCTTTCGGGTGCGCTTCAAGGTGTTAGTCATCATCTTCAAAGCACTCCATGGCTCGGGACCTAGCTATCTGCGGGATCGGATCCTGCCCCATACATCCTCCCGGCCGATTCGCTCCCACAGAGAGGGACTTCTCCGGGTGCCGTCCACTAGACTTTGTCAGCGGGCGACGCCCAGGGGAAGGGCCTTCTCTGTGGCGGGCCCAGCCCTCTGGAACGACCTTCCCCCCGATATTAGGACAACTACGGACCTCCGCTCCTTCCGTTTAAAATTAAAGACACATCTTTTTCGCCTGGCCGGCCTTGGGTAGTCTCTTTTAAGGTTAGGGGTTTTAGGGGTAGTTTTAGTTTATGGGTTTTTAGCGCAGGATTAATTTAATTCATTTTTAATTTTGTATTCTGTCTGTGGTTTTATCTGTATTTTTAATTGCCTGTGCCCCGCCTCGAGTCCCTTTGGGGAGAGAGAGCGGGATATAAAATTAAAATTATTATTATTATTATTATTATTATTATAAACCAGTGGTAAACTTCTGCGATTTCCCCACCCCTGGGGCGGTTGTCAACGTCAGGGCATTTTTCTCTGCAGCGAGGACCAGGGGACCAAAATCTGGCCTCTTGGATGGAAAAGAAAATTGCTGGGAAAGGAACGACAGGCAGGCCTCTGCTTACGACCGCAAGCGAGCCCCACATTTCTGTCGCTAAGCGAGGGAGTGGTTTTGCGAGTTTTGCAACCTCCCTTGCCGCCGATGTTAAACAAGTCGCCGCGCTTATGAAGTTCGTCACGCGGTTGCTAAATGAATCTGGCTTTCCCATCGAAGGTTTTCCAACCTCTCCTTAAAAAACTTCCAGTGTTGGAGCAGTCACAACTTCTGGTGGCAAGCAGTTCCACTGATTAATTGTTCTCACTGTCAGGAAGTTCCTCCTGAGTTCTAGGTTGCTTCCCTCCTTGATTAGTTTCCACCTGCCTTCAGGTGCCATTTGATTGGAGAGCCATTTATCCAGAATGGCAGTGCTTCCTGCTTGAGCAGGGGGCTGGACTAGAAGACCTCCAAGGTCCCTTCCAACTCTTGTTATTCTGTAATTCTGTAAGGGTGTCCTGCTTGAGCAGAGGGCTGGACTAGAAGACCTCCAAGGTTCCTTCCAAGTTCTAAGTTGCTTCTCTCCTTGATTAGTTTCCACCCACTGCTTCTTGTTCTGCCCTCAGGTGCCCTGGAGAATAGCTTGACTCCTTCTTCTTTGGGGCAACCCCTGAGATATTGGAAGACTGCTATCCTGTCTCCCCTGGTCCTTCTTTCCATTAAATTAGACCTACCCAGTTCCTGCAACCGTTCTTCATATGTTTTAGCCTCCAGTCCCCTCATCATCTTGGTTGCTCTTCTCTGCACTCTTTCTAGAGTCTCCACATCTTGTTTTTTACATCATGGCAACCAAAACTGGATGCAAATATTCCCAGTGTGGCCTTCCCAAGGCACATGGTTGTTGTCTTTTAGAGCCCACTTAGTTTGTGTCATCCACAGATTTGATAAGCATCCACTGAACCTTTTTATTTGAGTCATTAATAAAATCTGGGCCCGAGACCAAACTCTTTGGCACGCTTAAATATTTCACTGCAGTTTGATGTGGAATTGCTGTTCAATTTTAGATGCGCTTTGCATTCCCTGATTAGCTGCTTGGCGATCGGAGGTCCATGCTATACAGGTAGTCCTCGACTTTACGACCACAATGCACCCCCTCCCCCAAATTTCTGTTGCTAAGCGAGACAGTTGTTAAGTGACTTTTGCCCATTTCGCGACCTTTCTTGCCACGAGTTGTTAAGTGAACCACTGCCGCCGTTTAGTTTGTAACATGGTCATTAAGGGAATCCGGCTTCCCCCATTGACTTTGCCAGTCAGACGGTCGCAAAAGGGGATCCCACGATCCCAGGACATTGTGACCATCTTAAAGATGAGTCCTGTGCCAGGCATCTGAATTTTGATCGTGCGATTCTGGGGATGCTTCTCTTTTTCTTTTTTTGAAACAATGGCGACTTTAGAGTTTAGACTTGCTTAGAGTTAGTTTATGCCTATATTTTAGTCTAGATTTTAACACTGGGATTTTTAGGGGATTGGTTGAGATTCTGATTTTTAGCTTAATTTTTAGCACAGGAGATTCTAATTTTATTTTATTTTACTATTCTATTGTATGTATTGTTGCTTGTTGGTATTTTAATTCCCTGTGCACCACCCTGAGTCCATCTGGAGACAGGAGCGGTATATAAATCCGAGTCCTTCTGCTTCCTGAGTATTTTCGTTAGGTGGTCTGCTTCCGTGCATCCTGTGATTTTCCATAACAATTTACTTTCTGAGGGTAGCAACTCGTTCTTCCAGTCCTGTGCAAAGAGTATTCTGGCTGCTGTAATAATGTGGAGGGTCAGATACCATATGCCTTTGTTTATTTTATCGGGTTTTATTCCCAATAAAAAGGTCTCTGGTTTCATCTCGACTGTGTAGCCTGTGATCTCTGTGATCCATTTCCTAATCTTTAACCAATATTTGCCTGCTTGGGGACAAGTCCACCATTGGGGATAGTAAGTCCCTTTTTTATTCCTGCACTTCCAACACTCTGGGGACGTTCCTAGGTACATTTTGGCAACCCTTGCCAGCAGCAGGTGCCAGAGATAGACCATTTTATAGATATTTCCCTTATAGGAGGTTGCCAGTGTGAGCTTCATATTTTTGGTCCAAATCTCACCTCTGGGGATGCTTCTAAGGTCATCATAAGTATGAAAATTGGTCATCAGTTCCTTTTTTGAGTGCCGTTGTAACTTCAAGCCATCACTAAAAGAGCTATTGTAAGTGGAGGACTAAAAATTGCTAAAATTGAGGCAGGTAATACTCATCCGATTCCCACAATCTGCATTCAGGGCTATTTGGAACAAGCTGCAGCCTAGGCTAAAAAACAAACAAACCCCAAAGTGATTTTTGATAAAAAAAAATCATGCAATCTATGGCAGATATTTGAAGGGTCTGCTCTGTACTGCAATACCTCATTTAATGGGTTAGGAACAAAAGAAAGAAAAGAAGAGAAAGACAGGAGGGAGGGGGGGAGGGGGGGTGCATGGAGAGGAAGGAAGGAAGATGTGGGAGGATGGGAAGTTGATCTTGCGGGAGGGAGGGAAAAAAGGAGGAAAGTAGGAGAGGGTGTAGTGGAGGGAGCGAGAGAGGAAGGAAAGAAAAAAGCGAGAGAGAGAAAGAAAAAAGAAAGAAAGATGTGGGAGGGCGGGAGGTTGATCTTGAGGTAGGGAGGGAGGAAAGAAGAGAGAGAGAGAAAGAAAGAAGAAAGAAAAAAGATGTGGGAGGGCGGGAGGTTGATCTTGAGGGAGGGAGGAAAGAAGAGAGAAAGAAAGAAGAAAGAAAGATATGGGAGGTTGATCTTGAGGTAGGGAGGGAGGGAGGAAGGAAAGAAGGAAAGAGAGAGTCTTTAAGAGGATGTTGGATAGACATTTGTCTGAAACGGTATAAGGTTTCTGCCTAGGCAAGGGGTTGGACTAGAAGACCTCCAAGGTCCCTTCCAACTCTGCTATTGTATATATTGTATATTGAGGTAGGGAGAGAGGAAGGAAGGAGAAAGGGTAGAAAAGGGAGGGAGGGAGGAAAGAGGGAGAGAGGTGGGAGGGTGATCTTTATGAGGGAGGGAGGAGGAGAGAGAGGGTAGAAAAGGGAGGGAGAGAAGAAGGGGGGAAAGAAGAAAGAAAGCGAGTGAGAAAGAGAGAGAGAGAGATATTGGTTGGATTTGAACCCAGAACTCATCTGCTAGATGTCACAGCTTCCTGGTCTTAATTCTCACCCTCACCCTTCCTCTTTCTCTCTCCTCTTCCTTTTCTCCCCTTCCCAGCTGGCCTGGACTTCACAGCCAACATCTCTGCTCTGACTGCTATGTCCTTGCCAGGAAGTCGAAGACCCTCGACGGGATCCCGCAGGTGACTACGATTTCACTCTTTCTTCTTCCCATCGAAGGCGGGACCGTTCACGGCAAAGCCCCTCTCTCGTGGCGCTTAATTCTGTGAAGTTTCCCCAGGAAAACACACCTTGCCCAGTGGTAGATTGCCAATTTTTTTTACTACCAGTTCTGGCGCGCTTCTGTGCGCACTCGTGCAACGCTTCTGCACATGCCCAGAAGCATCCGGGTGGATGGGTGGAGCCTCCCGCCGCCTCTGCTACCGGTTCGCCCGATCCGGGCTGAACCAGGAGCAAGCCACCTTTGATCTTATCTAACAGTCCTTTTGAGGGGTGGCCCCCTGTAGCGGTTAGAAAAATGGCAGTCATCATGGAGCCTCAAAGTCCACCCACATTTTATTTTATTATTTTACTTTTATTTTATTTCATTTTAATTTACTTTATTTTAATTTACTTTATTTTAATTTACTTTATTTTAATTTGCTTTATTTTAATTTATTTTTTTATTTTAATTTACTTTATTCTACTTTACTTTATTTTATTTTACTTTATTTTAATTTACTTTATTTTAATTTGCTTTATTTTAATTTGCTTTATTTTAATTTGCTTTATTTTATTTTACTTTATTTTAATTTGCTTTATTTTATTTTACTTTATTTTAATTTGCTTTATTTTAATTTCCTTTATTTTAATTTACTTTATTCTACTTTATTTTATTTTACTTTATTTTAATTTATTTTATTTTAATTTGCTTTATTTTAATTTGCTTTATTTTAATTTGCTTTATTTTATTTTACTTTATTTTAATTTGCTTTATTTTATTTTACTTTATTTTAATTTGCTTTATTTTAATTTGCTTTATTTTAATTTCCTTTATTTTAATTTACTTTATTTTAATTTCCTTTATTTTATTTTACTTTATTTTAATTTGCTTTATTTTATTTTACTTTATTTTATTTAATTTATTTATTTATTTATTTTTCAGATTTATATACCGCCCTATTCTCCCTGGTGAATTTTAATTTGCTTTATTTTAATTTGCTTTATTTTATTTTACTTTATTTTATTTTATTTTACTTTATTTTAATTTGCTTTATTTTAATTTACTTTATTTTAATTTATTTTATTCTACTTTACTTTATTTTATTTTACTTTATTACCTGGAGGACAGGGAATCTCCATAGACAGTTTTGATCCAACTTCCAAAATGAATGTTGGGATCAAAGAAAGAAACCCATCCGGAAGTCGAGAGTTGTTGTGTGACAACTCGCACAAGTGTTATTTGTCGGCCACGTTTCAACAACCAGCTATCTGCCCTTCTATATACACGAAGCCCTTGTTCCAATTTAGTTCTCTGGACACAAGGGCAGATTCCTCGGCATTCAGGAAAGATGGTCAGCCCAAATGCTTGTTTGCCACTGAAGTAATGTTTGCTTGTTGGCCAAATGCTTGTTTGCCAGTGAAACTTTGGAAATGTGTAAAATAGAGGATTTAATCATCTTTGCTAAAAAGACGGCCTCCATCATTAAAACGGACGGATTTAAAATTGAATTGAATCCAATACTTTATTTAGCCAACTATACTTAGACACGCAAGCAGAGGTGGTATTCAGCAGGTTCTGAGCAGTTCTGGAGAACCGGTAGCGGGAAATTTGAGTAGTTTGGAGCTGGGACTCAAGAAACAGAGAATAGGTGGGGGCGTGGCCAGCCAGAGATGGTATTTACTGGTTCTCCGAACTACTTAAAATTTCCGCTACCGGTTCTCCAGAACTGCTCAGAACCTGCTGAATACCACTTCTGGTGCTGGCCAGCTGATTGGCAAGTAGCCATGCACGAGAGTAACCAAAGACTTGCTGGCTGGTGCGCATTTATGCACCAGAAACTGTAAGTTCATTTTCTGGAGTCCGCATACTCCTTGGGCAGCTCCTCTTCTGTGTTGTGGCCCAGTGTGCACGCACTCCCTTTTCAGCACTTGGTTCTCCTTCCCTGGTGTAGGGTATCCTGCTTGAGCAAGGGGTTGGACTAGATTAAGATTTAAGATTAAGATTTATTCGATTTGTATAACCGCTCCTTCTCCATCGAGATGGACCCAGGGCGGTGCACAGGAAATTAAAATCAATAAATAAACAATAAATACAGTAATAATTTCTAAAATGAATTAAACTCTAACTCTTAATGTGCTAAAACATTCCCATTAAAATTCTAAAATACATTTACTCATTGGCTAAGATTGACTAAGATGACCTACAAGGTCCCTTCCAACTCAGTCGTTCTATTCTAAACTATTACAGTTGAACAGTTTGTGGAAGTTATACTGATCGTTTTTAAGTTTCTCACAGGAGGTAAGAAGCAGTCGATTCAGGGGTGCAGCGAAGTACGTAGATTTAAACCAATGTTTCTCATTGTTGCTACTTTAAGATGGGTGGATTGAAGTCCATTCATCTTAATGTTGCCATAGTTGGAAAACATTGTGATAGATGGGCATGTTGAAGCAGATGGACATGATTGGCCAGGACAAAAGAAAATGATTTGTGTCAAAGGGTATAGTATAAATGACCATAGTTACATTTTCGGTTCCTTCTTATTTTCTACCTTTAATTTTCTCATTCCTTTTTTTTGTGTGTGTTTTGCGTAAGATTGCTTAGCCTGAAAAGAAAAGCTTTGATGGCTACACCCAATTATTTGCTTCCTTCCGTATGTGATAACTTCATTATTGGTACTTTGATTTTCTTTCGTCCGTATGTGATAACTTCATTATTGGTTCTTTGATTTCCTTTCTTCCGTATTGGATAACTTCATTATTGGTTCTTTGATTTCCTTTCTTCCGTATGCAATAACTTCATTATTGGTTCTTTGATTTCCTTTCTTCCGTATGTGATAACTTCATTATTGGTTCTTTGATTTCCTTTCTTCCGTATGTCATAACTTCATTATTAGTACTTTGATTTCCTTTCTTCCGTATAGGATAACTTCATTATTGGTACTTTGATTTCCTTTCTTCCGTATGTCATAACTTCATTATTGGTACTTTGATTTCCTTTCTTCCATATGTGATAACTTCATTATTGGTTCTTTGATTTCCTTTCTTCCGTATGGGATAACTTCATTATTGGTACTTTGATTTTCTTTCTTCCATATGTGATAACTTCATTATTGGTTCTTTGATTTCCTTTCTTCCGTATGTGATAACTTCATTATTGGTACTTTGATTTCCTTTCTTCCATATGTCATAACTTCATTATTGGTACTTTGATTTCCTTTCTTCCGTATGGGATAACTTCATTATTGGTTCTTTGATTTCCTTTCTTCCGTATGTCATAACTTCATTATTAGTACTTTGATTTCCTTTCTTCCGTATGTCATAACTTCATTATTGGTACTTTGATTTCCTTTCTTCCGTATGCGATAACTTCATTATTGGTTCTTTGATTTCCTTTCTTCCGTATGTCATAACTTCATTATTGGTACTTTGATTTCCTTTCTTCCGTATGGGATAACTTCATTATTGGTACTTTGATTTTCTTTCTTCCATATGTGATAACTTCATTATTGGTTCTTTGATTTCCTTTCTTCCATATGTCATAACTTCATTATTGGTACTTTGATTTTCTTTCTTCCCCATGGGATAACGTAATTCCCTAGCATGCATGGCCTTCACTGAGAGTTCTGGGAGTCAGTCCACTTATCTGAAGATGCCCAATTGGGGGAGAACTGAGCTAAGGAGGGCAAGAAGGGGGAAGGGATCCATAGACCACCACCACCCAACATCCCCTATATATGCACCCCTCGGTCCTGCTGTTGCTAATTGTAGATACGCTTTTGCCCCCTTGCATTGTGATCTCCCCCCTCTTCCCTCTCCTCTTTGTATGGCCCTGCTTTTTACCTTGATTTTCTTCTCCTGTCTTGTGCATTTGTGTCCACTCGGGTTGTGGAAGCCGTGAGTTTTACGGAAGGAGTGGCTCAGCCTCCCTCTTTAAGTCTGCAACGGCCCCAGCCACTCCGACTGAGAAACAGCCTCTTCTTCCTGCCTCCAGGCGCCCCTCCCCGCCCGTCAGTATGCGCGACACCTTCGGCACCTCTTCGCTCAGCAGCAGCAGCAACTCCGGCTCCTGTAAGGGCAGCGACAGCAGTCCCACGCCAAGGTAACCCCAGGGGGCGCCGCTGAGCAAGCAATGCAGGTCCAGGCCGAAGGGCCAATCTGCCCAGTCCAGGGGGCAATGGCGTGGTATTTATCCTGATTTTAACCCACACGCCTATCCCAGTTTTGCTTCAGTTGGCAATGTTACATATTACAATGCTGACTCTGCCCACTGCCTGCAGTCCGATTCTCAATGACTCAAGCTGACTCAGCCTTCCTCCTTCCGAGGTCAGTAAACCGAGGACCCAGATTGTTGGGTGCAAGAGGCTGACTCGGTAAACCATTTAGAGAGGGCTGCAAAAGCACTGTGAAGCAGTACAAAAATTTGAAGGGCTTTGATATCTATCTCTCTCATCTCTCTCTTTTTGTCTCTCTCTTTCTGTCACTCTGTCTATCTATCATCTATCTCTAACATTGTCTGTCTGGCTATCTATTTCTATCTATCATATCTCTCCATACCTACCTACCTATCATACATACATACATACATACATACATACATACATACATACATATGTACATACATACATATAATCTATCCTATTATCTATCTCTATCTATGTAGCTATCATCTCTCTACCTACCTATTATATCTATGTATCTTCTATCTATCTATCTATCTATCTATCTATCTATCTATCTATCTATCTATCTCTTTCTATCTAGCTACCATCTCTCTACCTACCTATCATATACAATACAATACAATACAATAGGAGAGTTGGAAGGGATCTTAGAGGTCATCTAGTCCAACTCCCTGCCTAGGCAGGAAACCCTATACCATTTCAGACAATATCTATCTACCATCTATCATTTAACTATCATCTAACTATCATCTATCCATCTTCTATTATCTATCTCTAGCTAGCTAGCTATCATCTCTCTACCTAGCTATCATATCTATCTATCTATCTATCTATCTATCTATCTATCTATCTATCTATCTATCTATCTATCTATCTATCTATCTATCTATCTATCTATCTATCTTGCAGTTCACTTCTAATTTTGATAGCCTACTGATCCTCTTCATATATGTTGAGCCCAAAATTTCTGTTGCTAAGTGAGACACTTGTCAAGTACACTTTGCCCCATTTTACCGTCTTTCTAGTCGCATGGTTGTTAAGCAAATCACTGCAGCGGTCAAATTAGCCACATGGTTGTTAAGCAGATTGGGCTTCCCCATTGACTTTGCTTGCCAGGAGGTCGCAAAAGTGGATCGTGTAACCCTGGAACGCTGCAGCCATCATAAACACAAGTCCATTGCCAAGCATCCAAATTTGGATCACGTGATCTTGGGGATGCTGCAACAGTCGTAAGTGTGAAAAAGCGGCCATAAGTCCCATTCTTCAGTGCTGTTGTAACTTTGAACAGGGGCTAAATAAACTGCTCGAGTTAAAAGTCGAGAACAGCCTGTAATAATAATAATAATAATAATACAAAATCAATAAAGATCCATTGCAAAACCCTGGAAAGATGAAACAGGGGCAGAAATTAAGTGAGCGTGCAGGCCAAGCCAGCTCACCTGGAGGAGGACTACCTGGATGAGAGACCACCACAGAAACAGCTCTCCCCTTGTAGAGGTCCACCTCACTTCCTGGTGAGAAGAAAGCTGGTTCTGGGCGTTGGCCATGAATTTGGCAGAGGCAATAAAATTCGGAGTCCGGCTAGTCCCCACGAGAGATGAGCCTTATGTGTGGTCTGTCTTCCTTCTAAATGTCCATCCAGTCTTCTCCAACCCCACCGTCCATCCCACGTCCTTCCTCTCCTGTGTGTCGCTTCATCGGTCACTCTAGACTAGAGCACGGAGAGGACCAGGACGGTGTTTTTTCCCCCGTCCCTTGGGAGAACTAGAAGGTCAGAAAGCGTCTCTTGAACCGAGCAGAGCTTAAGCACAGAGCACATCTGAGCCTCGCACTCGTAGCAATGCAGTCGGCTGGAGGGAGGGACAGCAGGGTCACGTGGTTGTGTGAACACATGCGCAAAAGTGGATAAACCTCCTCGCAGATCCATGGGATTCAAAGGGAGGGAGGGAAGGAAATGGGAGGGAGGGAGGGAGGAAGGAAGGAAGGAAGGAAGGAAGGAAGGAAGGAAGGAAGGAAGGAAGGAAGGAGAGATGGGAAGGAAGAAGGAGGAAGGAAGGAAGGAAGGAAGGAAGGAAGGAAGGAAGGAGAGATGGGAAGGAGAATGAGAAGAAGGAAGGAAGGAGAGATGAGAAGAAGAAAAGAAGGAGAGATGGGAAGGGGGAAGGAAGGAGAGATGGGATGGAGGAAGGAAGGAAGGAAGGAGAGATAAGAAGGAAGGAAGAAGAGATGAGGAGGAAGGAAGGAGAGATGGGAAGGAGGAAGAAAGGAAGGAGAGATAGGAAGGAAGAAGGAGGAAGGGAAGGGAAGGAGATATAGGAAGAAGGGAGGAATGGGAAGGAAGAAGCGGGGAGGAAAAAACAGACAAAAGAAAAAGAAAGAAAGAGAAAGAAAGAAAAAGAAAGAAAGAAAAGTGGGAGGGGAAGGAAGGGAGAGAGATGAGGAAGAGATGAAAAAACAAGGAAGGAAAGACATGACAAAAGGAAGGAAGAAACGAAGGTGTTTAATGGTGCCTCCCTCTCTTCAGGCGCCCCGTGAAGTATCTCCTGTGTAGTGACAACCATGGGATCAAACCCCCAACTCCTGAGCAATATCTCACCCCTCTGCAGCAGAAGGAGGTCTGCATCAGACACCTGAGGGCCAGGCTGAGGGACACCCACGAGAGGCTGCAGGACAGGTGAGCATCCGGGGCAGAGAAATGGGGGCCTCCACCGTGCCTAATCCACCAGGATCTTGCGTTCCCCCGTGGTTCTTTGAGACGTGGCTGCTCCCTCCCCTGCCAGCAAGGGGTAGGCGATGAACCACTTGGGTTGCGGCATGCTGCGAGAACCAGCCCTTGGGCTTGCATGCTCAGCAACTCCTTCAACAACCTCAGCTGGCTTGTCCTGCAACTCATCCTGGTGGACGGACTCACAGTGTCTGCCAATCGAAGAGAATCTCTGTAGCTCAAGGTTGAACTGTGGAGTCCTTGGCTCCCTCTGAGCTTGGTGGTTTTCTTGCAGAATGTCAGGGTCCCCAATAGCCTCCAAAAGTGAATCAGAGTCCGAGGCAAAGGATTCCTCAAAGTTCCCATTGAGGAAGAGAGCCATGTTGGCCCATCTGGGGAAACCCGAATCTGAAAGCTTCCCGGTTTTCCCCACCCGGTTGAAAGGTCAAGATCTTGTCGTCCCCCCCACACCCACCAGTCCATCCCATGGTCCAATCTCCCACTGCCACACTGGCAGCTTCCCCCCATCCCGTTCTGGTCAGGTGCAGAGGTGCAGAGACAAAGGATGACCTTGGCTTTCTAGAAAGAACGTTGTTATGGCTGCATATCATCTAACTCCGTACAATCCCATTTTCCCACCATAGAAAATGCATAGTAGAAGAATAGAAAGCGTGGCAGGCCAAAGACCCAAAAGGAAAGAGGGCTGCTATTTGTTCTTTATTCTATTCTATTCTATTTATTTTATATGTAGAATTTAACCCAACCCTAAAATAATGTGCTATGGTGCCCACGGTGGAACCTCTCCTCGCGACCAGCCCAATGACCCTCTGCTTCTCTGTCCACTGCAGGGATGGCGAGATTGAGGACCTGAAGACCCAACTCTCCAGGATGCAGGAAGACTGGATTGAGGAGGAGTGTCACCGCGTGGAGGCCCAGCTGGCCCTCAAGGAAGCCCGGAAGGAGATTAAGCAGCTCAAGCAGGTCATCGACACCGTCAAGAACAACCTGATCGAGAAAGACAAAGGCCTCCAGAAGTACTTTGTGGACATCAACATTCAGAACAAGAAGCTGGAGACGCTGCTGCACAGCATGGAGGTGGCGCAGGACGGGACGGTCAAAGAGGAAGGGCACGCCGAGTCGGCCGGGGGGTCCCCCGCCCGCTCGCTCACCCGCAGTTCCACGTACACCAAGTTGAGCGACCAGGGAGTCATGGACAAGAACATCGGCGGCTCTCAAACCATCTCGGTGGACGATGGAGCCGATAGCGGCTTCGCGGCTGCAGAGAACTCCTTAAGCCGGACAGATTTGCTGGACCACAGCAGCCTCCTGTCCTCGGGGGTGGAGTGTGGCCCGGACGATGCCTCGTCCCTGCACACCTCCTACACCTTGGGGTCCCAGATGCCCACCAGCTCCACCTACGAGAAGCTGACGGGATCTCAGCAGAGTGTGGAAGCCGCCGTCCAAGCCAGCTGCATGCAGGAACAAGCCATTCAAACAGACTTCGGACATTACCAGCCAGATCTGGACACCATCTTGGAGAAGGTCATGAAGTCTCAAGCGGGCAGTTTCGCCAGTCCCACCTCGGAGTGGCCCTCGGAGATAGAGGAGGTAACCGAGCCCACCTGCTCGGAGAGCGGCGTTGCCAACTGCTCGAACCCCACAGACAGGACGGCCCCCGAACCCTTCTCGGCTGTCGTGGTGAATGCCGGAGAACCCGCTGAGAAGCCCGATGGCCAGCCAGCCTCGCGAAACCCAGCGGTGCATCAGCCGTGCAGCGCCAGCCCTTCCGTCAGCATCGTCTGCACCCCTGAGGATGAGGCAACCGAGCTGGGAGACGATACCGCAGGGGCAGCAGCCCCAGCCGAGCCCAAAACTTACTGGAGCCGCCACTTCCTCGTGGATCTCTTGGCGGTGGTCGTGCCGGCTGTGCCTACAGTCGCCTGGCTGTGCCGTTCGCAGCGGAGGCAGGGGCAGCCCATTTACAACATCAGCTCTCTGCTGCGGGGCTGCTGCACCGTCGCCCTTCACTCGATCCGGAAGATCAGCTGCCGGTCGGTCACCAACGTGAACAGCTCCTGCTCTCAGCCATAACTTCTTCCTCCTCCCCCCGCCCAACCAGCTCTGTCATGTGCACGCACATCTGCTTTGTTGCCCTCAGAGCCATCCGGGTTTAGGGGAAACCACGATTGTAAATCCCCGTTAACGCACACTTGAATTTCTCTTCCCTGTCACCCTGGTTTGTTGAGCGCAAAGGCGGGCGACTTGCCCGGCATGTGCGGGATCTCAATTTATGCAAATCGTTCGGGAGACGCCATCGCTGTGGTGGGACCCTGGCGCAGCGTGGACAGGACAGGACCGTCTTCTCGCTAAGAAACCATTTTCTTTCAGGGATGCTGCTGTTGAAAACTTTGCTTTAGGAAAACGTGTGTCGCGTTTCCTACACGACTGGCTTCACCTCTCCCTCTTCTGAACATCTGAATGTTTTTGAGTGATGCAGAAAAACGTTGCTCCGTTGCCGCCACCCCCTCTCCTCTTCTCTCTTCCCTGCTTTTTCCAAGTTTCATCCTCTAACCGGCCCTGAGACTACCTCACCTTCCCTAAACCCTTTCCCATCCTGCTTTAAGTTAAGGTCCATCCGTGTTGTTCACCCGACTGGGACCTTCTCTTGCAGCATGGCTGGCTGGGGAATTCCAGGAGTTGAAGCCCATCCATCTTCCAGCTGCCCACTTTGAAAAACTCTGCGGTGTCTATTTTGCAAAGAGGAGGCAGAGGGCATGTGGGAAAGGTGTTTGCGACAGTAGCTCCCCAAACTCCACTGGTCCCCTTTGCTGCCCGCCCACAAATTTTCCAGAGGTCTGACCATCTTCTGTCTCCTTGCAATCTGGTGGATTCTTCCCCTTGTTTCTTGTTATCTGAGACAGGGATTCCCTAACCCACCGGTCTACAGTCTGGACCCAGCCTGGGTCCCTGTTGGGAACTGGGTTGTGGAAAGCAGTGCGCAAGTGTGCAAGCGTGCGAAGCTCCATTTGCCAAAGCGGCGAGCATGCGTACAAAACCATCTCCTGTCCCCCCACCATAACCGCCACCGCCACTGCCAATCTGGGGAGCCAGAAAGGTTGGGGATCGTGGATCCAAAAGAGATAAAATAGAGAGGAACCCCCCCTCCCTTCTAGCGCTGATGACGTTATCGAGTTGGGTCATGAAACGTCTTCAAGGAAACCACCAAGTTCAGAGAACACCAAGAGAACCCCACAGTTCCTCCTCCTCTTCACAAACCCCATTTCCTGTTACTAAGTTCGGTCCAGAATCCTGCTCCTCCTCCTCCCCGCAAGCCTCACTCTCTTCTAACACTGATAATGTTGCCTGTCGGAGTCGTGAAACGTCTGCAAGAAAAGCACCAAGTTCAAAGACCACCAAGGACCTCCTAAATCAATCCTGAGCCACACATATTCTCTTCTAATGGTATCTAAGATGGTGCAGAAGTCTCGCAGAATCCCAAATCTTCATCTGGACATTTGGGAGGACAGGATTGCTAGAATAATACGAATCCCAATACTTTCTAGCTGATCCTGGTTCAATAATAGACATAAGGTTTGTGAATCACTACATTTATAAGCTTGTTCCATAGCCATCGTCATCACCTGCCCTTTTGATACAGATGTTGTCCTTAGTCAAACTACCCTTGTGTGTCTAGTGAAGAGAGTACACTCCCAAATCGCCGTTGTACTTTGAATAGCATTAGAATGACCCTTCCTGCGAAGCTCTGCCGTTTCACTGGGGTGTAGAATGCAAACTGTAGGCCCTCATGTCCTCTGTTCGGATTTCTCTCTTCCCCCCCAGTCCTCAGACTACTACAGCTAGTTGATGTACCGTAGGAGAGGGGAAGCGGGGAAAAGCACACTCAGCACTTTGTTCAGAGATTGTGTACTACCACGTCGCCTCTTCCGAGGCTAACCCTTGGCGAAACGTGCCTCAGGTTACGTCCTGCCTGCAGATCCGACACGACGGTACCGTTTTTTTGAGGGACACCTGGCGCAACAGACAGTACAGGAAATGTAGACAGGGGTTCCAGGTGCCCCCCGTTGGTTTCCAGCCCTCCTTTCGAGAAATGTTTGTGCAAGACGGAAAGAGGACCTCGGACACCGTTCCCTTCACCTCCCAAGAACATTGTGAAATGTGTCGAATCGTGAGCGCGGCGTGCAAGGGTGCCGGCGGACGCGTCGCTCGGCCCCCGTCACGTTCGTGAGACTTTCTGAATCGTTAGCTCCGAGCCTCCTCTGCTCTCCGCCTTTCGGGAACGAAGATGAAGAGAAGGCAGAGATATACCTCATGTGGAGCAACCTGCTGTCCCCTCCTGACCGGGTGTGTGTGTGTGTGTGTCCAAGAAGCCCTTAAGTTTGTTGTTGATTAGCTTTGCACTATGTTCACTTTTGGCAAACTTGAACGCTGCTGTCCTGGTTGATCGACCGGAGTGGTGGGTTGCTCTCTTCAGCGATGCTAACCCTTCCTTTGCAAACTGGAGAGGCTAAATATGGAGCAGGCTCCAGCGTACTGTGCGCCCCCACCCGTAGGCAAGAATGTCGAGCTTCCAGCTTGATGCAACTCTCCAGTAGTTCAAGGCCCGGACGTGGACCGTTATTGTAGTATCGGCCTAGGAAAATGTGCCTCCTTTGGGTTTCCATTGTTTGCTTGTAATGTGTAGAACGAACAGTCAAGGGAGTAGCGAAACGGACTAGCTAGGGATTAAACTCCACATCCGTTTGAAGGGGGGAGGGGGGAGGAATGGGTAAAACAATGTCACACTGTCTTAAATCCCCTGGCTGCCATTTCATCCAAGCTAGCAAAAGGCCCCTATGTGCAGCCGTCCGTGAGCAAAAACAACGGCTAGACAGGGCCCCTCTTGTGTAAGAATGCAAACTCTCTTCAGATCCCTTTCGCTGGGAGCAAGCCACATCATGATCAAGCTTCACTCCTCACACTAAACTCTTATAGGACAGTGGGGGGGGGAGCGGGGTTGTTTGTGTGGTGTGCCTGGGTTTGCACTGAACCATGAGGAAGCCAAGCCTGGCTTGTGAGTACCCTGTTGTGAGGCTAATTTTCCCCGTTAGGGAAAGTTGTCGGTGTTTACGCCCAAGAATAAAATTTAGTCGCTCATTTATCTAGAGAATGTTTTGATGGGGTCAGAAGAGCCACATCGGCTCCCAGGGATCTGTGGACCCCTTGGAAAGAGCCAAAGTGACGGAATGTTTTTAAGTTATGGCGGAGTTTGCTTAAGGCCATGGTAGTCAACCTGGTACCTACCGCCCACTAGTGAGCGTTCCAGCTTTCATAGTGGGCGCTAGGGGTTTTGTCCGATACTGAAGCATTTTCCTTTTTTAAAATTTAAGGGACTTCCCTACTTTATAAATCAACATTACTATGGAACTGGTGGGCGGTTAGAAAATTTTACTACTAACAGAGATACAAAAGTGGGCGGTAGGCATAAAGAGGTTGACTACCCCTGCTCTATATCTATCTATCTATCTATCTATCTATCTATCTATCTATCTATCTATCTATCTATCTATCTATCTATCTATCTATCTATCTATCTATCTATCTATCTACCTACCTACCTACCTACCTACCTACCTACCTACCTATCTATCTTCTATTGCAGTGGTAGTCAACCTGGTCCCTACCGCTCCCTAGTGGGCGTTCCAGCTTTCATGGTGGGTGGTAGGGGTTTTGTCCGATACTGAAGCATTTTCCTTTTTTAAAATTTAATGGACTTCCCTACTTTATAAATCAACCATTCCTGTGGAACCGGTGGGCGGTTAGAAAATTTTACTACTAACAGAGATACAAAAGTGGGTGGTAGGCATAAAAAGGTTGACTACCCCTGTGTTAAATGCCTGGACATTTTTCCTACCCAACCGCCCAGCTCTTTCCCAAACGACACTGCGGTTGTGTTCATACGACCTGCAAAGCACAGTCCCTGCACCGATCCATTTCTCTGCATACGCAGACAGAGGGATGATAATCCCACCCAACAGGTTGCATTGAGTCCATACACGAAAAGCAGTGGTGAAATCTAATTTTTTTGTGGGCGTGGCTTTGGGAGAGGGTGTCATGTGACTGGGTGGGCATGGATAACTTTTTTCCACTTTTTAAAGCATTTTTTCCCCTGCCTGTTTGGGCGAATAGATGGAGCGGGGGAGTATTTTTTTACTACCCTATTCGCCAGAACCTGTAGTAAAAAAACTGCTTTAAAAAGTGAAAAAAAACAGGTTCCAAAAATCACGCCGCAGAGCTGAGTGTCACGAAATCTTTTATTTCCCCCCCCATTATTTAAAGGGTTTTTTTACTACTGGTTTGGGCGAACCTTAGCATTTTTTGCTACCGGTTCTAGCAAACCGGTCAGAACTGGTAGCATTTCACCCCTGACGAAAAGCAAAATGCTACGCCAGACCTTCAGCACGTTATGCTGCTAAATTCACTAGACTCGGTCACGTTCCATAAATACAGATAGTCCTCGACTTACAACCACTCGTTTAGTGACCGTTCAAAGTTAGAACGGTACCGTAAAATGAACCAGGGGCCATTTGTGATGCTTACAACTGTTTTAGCATCCCCTGGCCCCATGATCAAAATTGGCACCTGATTCATACAGTTAGTCCTCGAGTTACGACCACAATTGAGCCCGGGATCCATGTGGCTAAGTGAAAAAAAATTCATTCAGGGAGTTTTGCCCCGTTTAATGACTTTTCTTGCCATGTTTCTTAAGTGAATCGCTGCAGTTGTTAAGTGAATCTGGCTTCGCCTTTGACTTTGTGTCT
Source organism: Rhabdophis nuchalis (assembly GCA_039707465.1). Taxonomy (NCBI): domain Eukaryota; kingdom Metazoa; phylum Chordata; class Lepidosauria; order Squamata; family Natricidae; genus Rhabdophis; species Rhabdophis nuchalis. The sequence goes on along the minus strand of CM077644.1, from coordinate 4,011,230 downwards.
CAGAACGTGACGAAAAAGGATCACGTGGAACCGTCATGAATGTGAGTCGGATGTCAAGCGTCGGAATGTAAAGCTCGTGACCATGGGAATGTTGCAACGGTCATAACTCCTAACAGTCGTAAATGTGAAAAATGGTCATACTTTTTCAGGGCCGCTGTCACTTTGAACGGTTGCAAGTCAAGGACTTACCTCTATTTATGACAGTGTCCTCGGGCATGTAATCAACTTATCGACGTTCTGAGGGTCAATGGGGGAGGCCAGATTCACTTAACAACCGTGTTACTAACTCAACAACCAGCAATTCGCTTAACAACTGTCAAGAAAAGACATAAAATGAACAAAATTCCCTTAAAAAACTTCTCACTTAGCCACAAAAATTTGGAGCTCAATTCTGGTCGTAAGACAAGGATTATCTCCATAGCCAGTGTCTCTATATGTGGCACCAGACTGTCTCCCGTCTACTACAATGGCAGGCGGTGGGACTTTTCATTCTCCGCAGAGATACGCTGGAAGGGTTCGTTTCTTTATTTCTATTTCATTCATCAAGTGTCCACATCGCCCATCTCCTGCTCAGGTGCAACGGGGGGAAAAAAATCAAAAATGAACGCGAAACGAAATAAGTTAGGAACCAGTTCCAAAAAGGCTGCCCAAATTCCTCATCACGTAAAGTCAGGTTTCCCAACCATTCATCGTTGACGCTAACCAGGGATTCCGAAAATCGAAACCCAACATATCGAGATGCCCCAGGATGGGAAGATTGGTATAAAGCAATCCCCAAATGTGGCAACTTTTAAGACTGGTGGACTTCCACTCCCAGAATTCTCCAGCCAGCATATGCTGGCTGGAGAATTCTGGGAGTGGAAGCCCACCAGTCTTGAAAGTTGCCAAGTTTGAAGACCTCTGGTATAAAGCAATTCTTTTTTTTTTTAACAATTTTGTTAATCGATGCTATAACTTGGGGGGTGGGGAGAATGGAAAAAGGAACAAAGAAGGAGAAATAGGGAAGGGAAAAGGGTGGAAAAGAAGAGGAAAAAAGGAAGAAGAGGCATTGTCTTCCAACCCCCCAGAACAGGGATGTGGCCCGCGGGCCAGACCTAAACACCCCTGCGGGCCGCATCAGGCCCGCGGGCCTTGAGATTAAGGCCCGCGGGCCGTATCCAGTGCGCAGGGTTGCTGAAATCTGGCCCACAGGGCCATCCTGGCAGCTGCAAAGAACCGTCCCACGGTGCCTCTACCAGTGATAATTGAGCGCCCACCGTCACCCCCACCGGGCTCAGAGGGCTGCAGAAGACCATCACGGTTGAAAATAGGGAATGGGAGGGGGCATGTGCGGCCCACCCACCCCCAGGGCTCCGTTTTCGCTGGCAGAAGACTAGCAACACAAACGAAACACCAGCCAAAGGAGAAATGTTTCCCGTTTTGCATTTGAGCATTCAAGAAGCGGCAGGGAAGGAGGAAGGAGAGAGAAAACGAAGGAAAGAGGGGAAGAAGAAAGGAGAAGGAAGAGGGAAGGAAAAAGAAGAAGGAAAGGAAGGAATGAAGGAAGGGGAAGGAAGGAGGTCATGAGAGTACGGGGGGTGGGCTGAGAGGAGTCCTGCCTTGACACTTGGCCACCAGAGGTGCCCCCCACCCAACACGCGTGATGGCGAGCTGGCTGGGGAATTCTGGGAGTTGACGTCCACCAGGCTTAAAGTTCCCAGGGTCGGAGACCCCTGCTCCAGAAAACATCCGAAAAGCAGAATCGATGGAGAAAGCTGGGTTTGCTTAACAACCGTGGGATTCACTTAACAACTGCAAGGATCCCCTTCCCAGGCGCGGCAAAAATCGGACACCGTTCACTGAACGACCGCCTTGTTCAACCTAGAAAATTTTGCGCCCGGTTGTGGTCGTAAGTTGAGGAGTACCTGTACACAGAATTATTTTTCAGTTCAGCAGATAAATTCCCTTGTTGTGGCCTGGATCAGCATATTTCTATTCACAGCTTACTCCTTGGTTTGTACTTGTGCTGAGGAGTGCCTTGCTGGGCAACTCCAGGAACTTAACTTAAAGGGTGTCTTGATTTTCAATCCATCAGAATAGAGCGGGAAGGGACCTTGGAGGTCTTCTAGTCCAGCCCTCTGCTCAAGCAGGAGACCATTACAGAATGACAGGATAACAAGAGCTGGAAGGGACCTTGGAGGTCTTCTAGTCCAGCCCTGTGCTCAAGCAGGAGACCCTTACCAAATTACAGAATAAGAAGAGTTGGAAGGGACCTTGGAGGTCTTCTAGTCCAGCCCTCTGCTCAAGCAGGAGACCCTAAGGAATGACAGAATAACAAGAGCTGGAAGGGACCTTGGAGGTCTTCTAGTCCAGCCCTCTGCTCAAGCAGGAGACCCTTAAAGAATTACAGAATAACAGAGTTGGAAGGGGCCTTGGAGGTCTTCTAGTCCAGCCCTCTGCTCAAGCAGGAGACCCTTAAAGAATTACAGAATAACAGAGTTGGAAGGGGCCTTGGAGGTCTTCTAGTCCAACCCTCTGCTCAAGCAGGGGACTCTTACGGAATGACAGAATAACAAGAGTTGGACGGGACCTTGGAGGTCTTCTAGTCCAGCCCCCTGCTCAAGCAGGAGACCCTAAGCCATTTCAGATAAGTGACTTTCCATGAGTCGTGAATGCTCCAACAATGGAAGTTTTTAAGAAGACATTGGACAACCATATGTCTGGAGTGATATAGGGCTATGAGGATGAACCTATGGCGTGCATCCCACAGGTGGCGCATTGAGCCCTCTCTGTGGGCAGGCAAACTGTTGCCCAGCTCAGCCCCACTGTGGCTACATGCGCGCCTCTAGCTGGTCAGCTGATTTTCAGGTGTCTGCCGTGCATGCGCTGTGCATGCGCAGAGGTGTATTTGGGAGAGATGTGCGCATGCATTGCATTATGGGTGCCCTTTCAGCATGCGGCGGCAAAAAAGTTAGCCATCGTTGATATAGGTTCTTCTGCTTGAGTAGGGGGTTGGACTAGAAGACCTCCAGGGTCCCTTCCAGCTGTATTCTGACTGATTGATTAGACGCAGTTAGATTAGAAGATCACGAGGGTCCCTTCCAGCTGTATTCAGGGAGCTCTACTGGGCCCAAAATGGGGTGTGGGAGGTGCAGTGCCCCCCACGTCCCATTTCTTGTCCCAGGAGGCTTCAGGGAGGCCTACTAGGCCCAAAATGGTGTGCAGGAGGTGCAGCGCCCCATCACACAGCCCATTTCTGGTCCCAGGAGGCTTCAGGGAGGCCTACTAGGCCCAAAATGGGGTGCGGGAGGTGCAGTGCCCCCTCACGGCCCATTTTTTGTCTCAGGAGGCTTCAGGGAGGCCTACTAGGCCCAAAATGGGGTGCAGGAGGTGCAGCACCCCATTCACACACCACACTTTTGGTCCCAGAAGGCTTCAAGAAGGCCTACTAGGCCCAAAATGGGGTGTGGGAAGTGCAGCGCCCCCTCCCACAGCCCATTTTTGTTCCCAGGAGGCTTCAGGGAGGCCTACTAGGCCTAAAATGGGCCTAGTAGAGCTTCACGTGCAATGCCTCCTGCAACATTTGGGAGTCTGTTTCCAAAGTTGGCTTATCTTTCGTGGCTGTTAACACTGGAGGGGTGCCCTCCTTGGTGTTCCAGAATGGGTTCGCCTGCCCCAGACTTGCTTTACGTCCACCACTTGGCCAACCGTTTGTCCCGAGTACAGCCAGTCCCAGATGCTCTTTTAAAGCAGCCATGTCAGCAGTCAAGTTTGCAAACCGACAACCCATCCTCACCGCCTCCAGTTTGGATTGGAAGCAACCTCCTGAGGGACCCCAGAATCTCTCCTAACCCCCTGGGGTGCGGCTGCACAATCTCACCTGCCATGGGCTTGCTTTACGTCCGTCATTTTGCAAATTGTTGGTCCTGAGGACAGCCAGGTGCTCTTTAAAGCAGCCGTGTCAGCAGCCAAGTTTGCAAACCGGCAACCCACCTCAGAATCTCCCCTATCTCTGTGAGGTGAGGCTGCACAATCGCACCTGCCGCAGACTTGCTTTACGTCCGGCACCTTGTAAACCATTGGTCCCAAGAATAACCAGGTGCTCTTTAAAGCAGCTGTGTCGGCAGCCAACTTTACAAATCAGCAACCCACCCCAGAATCTCTCCTCACTCCCTGGGGTGTGGCTGCACAGTCCCTCCTGCCACAGGTTTGCTTTACATTTGTCCTGAGGACAGCTGGTCCCAAGTGCTCTTTAAAGCAGCTGTGTCGACAGCCAAATTTGCAAACTGGCAACCAACCCCAGAATCTCTCCTAACTCTCTGGGGTGTGGTTGCACAGTCTCACCTGCCATGGACTTGCTTTACGTCCGTCATTTTGCAAATTGTTGGTCCCGAGGGCAGCCAGGTGCTGTTTAAAGCAGCTGTGTCGGCAGCCAAATTTGCAAACTGGCAACCCACCCCAGAATCTCCCCTATCTCTGTGAGGTGAGGCTGCACAGTCCCTCCTGCCACAGGTTTGCTTTACATTTGTCCTGAGGACAGCTGGTCCCAAGTGCTCTTTAAAGCAGCCATGTCGGCAGCCAAATTTGCAAATCAGCAACCTATCCTCACCATCTTGAGTTTGGATTGGAAGCAACCTCCTCAAAGACCCCCGAAATCTTCCTCAGTCCTCGGGGGTGAGTCTGGAGGGGGCAACCGAGAGCGCCGAGTTCGAAAATGGGCAAAGAGATTGGGTGCAAACTCCTGCAGCTGGGCAGAGGGGGCCACTGCACCTGTTGAATTATCACAACGGAATGGGGATTTGGTGGGGAAAATGTGTTTGGTATGCTAGGAAACCAGCCTTGTGTGTGATGTATTTGTGGATGTGTGTGTACATACGTTTGTTAGGCCATCCAAATCTCTGCCAGGAATTATCACGTTACGACTATATTTGAGAGAAGAAGAAAAATCTATATATTTTTAAATACAGAACTGAACAGCTGTGTGTGCACCCTTGGAGTTCAATTCCCATTGTTCTGTAACCTTTGTCTGTTTGGTGGCTGTAATAAAAATATATATATTGTTTGGGTCACTAGAGGACTCTGTTTTTAAAGTAAAGGTAAAGGTTCCCCCCGCACATCTGTGTTAGTCGTTCCCGACTCTAGGGGGCGGTGCTCATCTCCCTTTCAAAGCCGAAGAGCCAGCGCTATCCGAAGACGTCTCCATGGTCATGTGGCCAGCAGGACTCAACACCGAAGGCGCACGGAACGCTGTTCCCTTCCCACCAAAGGTGGTTCCTATTTTTCTACTTGCATTTTTGACCTGCTTTCGAACTGCTAGGTTGGCAGAAGCAGGGACAAGTCACGGGAGCTCCCTCCGTTACGCAGGGCTAGGGATTCGAACAGCCGAACTGCCGACCTTTCTGATCGACAAGCTCAGTGTCTTAGCCATTGAGCCCTCAAAAAGGGGACATTTTCTAGAAATCAAAAATAAAATACAGATAATTCTTGACACTCTTCACTTAGCAACTATTGGAAGTTACAGCAGCACTGAATAAAGTGACTTATGGCCGTTTTTCACACTTACGACCATTGTAGTCTCCCCGTGGTCGCAATTCAGATTTTTGTCAACTGACTCTTACTTATGACGGTCGCAGTGTCCCGGGGTCACATGATCCCCTCTTGCGATCCACTGACAAGCAAAGTCAATGGGGTAGCCAGATTCACTTAACAGCCATCTGACTAATTTAACAACTGCAGTGATTCACTTAACAACAGTGGCCAGAAAGGTCAGAATGGGACAAAACTCAACTGTCTCGCCTAGCAACAGAAATGTGGGGGCTCCATTGCGCTCACAAGTCAACAACTAGATATAGGATGCAGAATGCAGAATAACAGAGTTAGAAGGGACCTTGGAGGTCTTCTAGTCCAACCCCATGCTTGAGCAAGAGGGCCTGTGCCAGGGGTGTCCAATCTTGGCCGATGTGGACCACCTCCCAGAAATCCCCAGTCAGAAAGTCTCCAATTTGGCCACTTTTAAGATTTGTGGACTTCAACTCCCAGAATTCCCCAGTCAGAAAGTCTCCAATTTGGCTACTTTAAGGTTTGTGGACTTCAACTCCCAGAATTCCCCAGTCAGAAAGTCTCCAATTTGGCTACTTTAAGGCTTGTGGACTTCAACTCCCAGAATTCCCCAGTCAGAAAGTCTCCAATTTGGCCACTTTTAAGACTTGTGGACTTCAACTCCCAGAATTCCCAAAGTCAGAAAGTCTCCAATTTGGCCACTTTTAAGGCTTGTGGACTTCAACTCCCAGAATTCCCCAGTCAGAAAGTCTCCAATTTGGCCACTTTTAAGGCTTGTGGACGTCAACTCCCAGAATTCCCCAGTCAGAAAGTCTCCAATTTGGCCACTTTTAAGGCTTGTGGACGTCAACTCCCAGAATTCCCCAGTCAGAAAGTCTCCAATTTGGCCACTTTTAAGACTTGTGGACGTCAACTCCCAGAATTCCCAAAGTCAGAAAGTCTCCAATTTGGCCACTTTTAAGGCTTGTGGACGTCAACTCCCAGAATTCCCCAGTCAGAAAGTCTCCAATTTGGCCACTTTTAAGGCTTGTGGACGTCAACTCCCAGAATTCCCAAAGTCAGAAAGTCTCCAATTTGGCCACTTTTAAGGCTTGTGGACTTCAACTCCCAGAATTCCCCAGTCAGAAAGTCTCCAATTTGGCCATTTTTAAGGCTTGTGGACTTCAACTCCCAGAATTCCCAAAGTCAGAAAGTCTCCAATTTGGCCACTTTTAAGACTTGTGGACTTCAACTCCCAGAATTCCCAAAGTCAGAAAGTCTCCAATTTGGCCACTTTTAAGACTTGTGGACTTCAACTCCCAGAATTCCCCAGTCAGAAAGTCTCCAATTTGGCCACTTTTAAGACTTGTGGACTTCAACTCCCAGAATTCCCCAGCTAGGAATTCTGGGAATTGAAGTGCACACATCTTAAAGTAGCTTAAAGTTTAAGAAACATTGAACCTGGCTAAACCAACTTAGGATGTTCCAGTAGTAGCCAGTGGGGAAAAAATGCCATTTTATCAAAAAATCATATCTGAGCTATAATATCGACAGCTTCTCTTTGTACTGCCGAAGCAATAGCCATAACTTCAAGACTGATTTTTTTTTTTTCTGGTAGGTCAGAGGTTTAATGGTAAGATAATTACTGAGGCCTAGAAACTTGAATGCATGTCAAAAAGACGAAAGCAATATATTTCTCCCTTATTATTTTCTTTTCCTCTTCTTGCTAGAATAATTCCAGAAAATTCCAGGGCCGTTCCGGATAGTCGTGCAGCTCAGAATGGAGGTAAAACGAAGGAGTTGAAAAATTTATATATCGGGCACCGAACGATCCATGGACGACTTGACTAGTCCGCTCGAGAGCCTTACGAAAGAGAAGCAAAGAGACAGAATCAGCCTCAATTTAAAAAATACAGATAGTCCTCGACTTACAACCTTTATCAACCGTTCAAAGTTACAACGGCACTGGACAAAGGGACTTACGACCAGTTTTCACACCCTACGACCGTTGCACGTGGGTCCCCCTTCTCACGTTATGAAGATTCAGATGCTTGGAAATTGACTCTTATTGATGAGTCCTGGTCTCATGGGGGACTCCCTTAACGACTTATAATTCAAAGCTCAATTGTGGTCGTAAACCGAGGACCACCTGGAGATTGCGTAACATCGTGATCTGCTATGCTCATCTGTGTCTCGGCCCTGATTTTTTTCCCTTTGTCCTCCTCTGCCGATTAAATTTTGGTTTCGGCAAGATAATACTATAGCAGAGTTGGAAGGGACCTTGGAGGTCATCTAGTCCAACCCCCTGCCTAGGCAGGAAGCCCTGTACCATTTCAGACAAATGGCTCTCCAACATCTTCTTAAAGACTTTTCTTTCTTTCTTTCTTTCTTTCTTTCTTTCTTTCTTTCTTCCTTCCTCCCTCCCTTCCTTTTCCTTCCTTCCCTTCTTCATCCCTCCCTCTCTTCTCCCTCCCTCCTTCTATTTCAATACAATACAATAGCAGAGTTGGAAGGGACCTTGGAGGTCTTCCAGTCCAACCCCCAGCCCAGGCAGGAAGCCCTGTACCATTTCAGACAAATGGCTATTCAACATCTTCTTGAAGACTTCCAGGGTTGGGGCATCCACAACTTCTGGAGGCAACTTCTGTTCCAGAGGTTAATTGTCCTAACTGTCAGGAAATTCCTCCTCAGTTCTAAGTTGCTTCTCTCCTCGATTAGTTTCCAGCCATTGCTTCTTGTTCTGCCTTCAGGTGCCTTGGAGAATAGCTTGACTCCCTCTTCTTTGTGAAATCTTGGAAGGCTGCTATCATGTCTCCCCTGGTCCTTCTTCTCATTAAACTAGACATCCCCAGTTCCTGCAACTGTAACTGAGGGGGGTCATGTGACTGAGTGTGCGTGAGTGATTCAAGTTGGCCACGCCCACTCAGTCACATGCCTCCCCCCAATCTAGCCACACCCACCGAAACGGTAGTAAAAAAATTTTTGAAACCCATTCCTGCCTCGGAGACGTACTTTTTAATCATGTGCTCGTAGATCACGGCGGGGATGATGGTGAGCGTGATGATCTTCCCGGCGTTGGCGAGGATTTGGGTGATCTCCTTGTCCTGGAGAAGGGAGAGGCTACAATCAGGTTACGAAGCGTTGCAAAGAGGGAGCAGAGCAGCATTGGAGGAGTCCCTGGGGCTCTCTGAGCTCTGGGGCAGTGCTCATCTCCCTTTCAAAGCCGAAGAGCCAGCGCTGTCCGAAGACGTCTCCGTGGTCATGTGGCCGGCATGACTCAACTCCCGAAGGCCCACGGAACGCTGTTCCCTTCCCACCAAAGGTGGCTCCTGTTTTTCTCCTTGCATTTTTTACCTGCTTTTGAACTGCTAGGTTGGCAGAAGCTGGGACGAGTCATGGGAGCTCACTCGGTTACGTGGGGCTAGGGATTCGAACCACTGAACTGCCGACCTTTCTGATCTTAGCCACTGAGCCACCTTAGTTCTATTCTATTCTATTCTATTCTATTTCCTATTCTATTCTATTTCCTATTCTATTCTATTTCCTATTCTATTCTCTAATCTATACTTTTCTATTTCCTATTCTATTCTATTTCCTATTCTATTCTATTTCCTATTCTATTCTCTACTATTCTTTTCTATTTCCTATTCTATTCTATTTCCTATTCTATTCTATTCTATTTCCTATTCTATTCTATTTCCTATTCTATTCTCTATTCTATTCTTTTCTATTTCCTATTCTATTCTATTTCCTATTCTATTCTCTAATCTATACTTTTCTATTTCCTATTCTATTCTATTTCCTATTCTATTCTATTTCCTATTCTATTCTCTACTATTCTTTTCTATTTCCTATTCTATTCTATTTCCTATTCTATTCTATTCTATTTCCTATTCTATTCTATTTCCTATTCTATTCTCTATTCTATTCTTTTCTATTTCCTATTCTATTCTATTTCCTATTCTATTCTATTTCCTATTCTATTCTATTTCCTATTCTATTCTCTATTCTATTCTTTTCTATTTCCTATTCTATTCTATTTCCTATTCTATTTCCTATTCTATTCTATTCTATTCTATTTCCTATTCTATTCTCTAATCTATACTTTTCTATTTCCTATTCTATTCTATTTCCTATTCTATTCTATTTCCTATTCTATTCTATTCTGTTTCCTATTCTATTCTATTTCCTATTCTATTCTATTCTATTCAATTTCCTATTCTATTCTCTATTCTATTCTTTTCTATTTCCTATTCTATTCTATTTCCTATTCTATTGTATTTCCTATTCTATTCTCTATTCTATTCTTTTCTATTTCCTATTCTTTTCTATTTCCTATTCTATTCTATTTCCTATTCTATTCTATTCTATTTCCTATTCTATTCTATTCTATTCTATTTCCTATTCTATTCTCTATTCTATTCTTTTCTATTTCCTATTCTATTCTATTTCCTATTCTATTCTATTTCCTATTCTATTCTATTCTATTCTATTCTATTTTCTATTCTATTCTCTTCTATTCTTTTCTATTTCCTATTCTATTCTATTTCCTATTGTATTCTATTCTATTTCCTATTCTATTCTATTTCCTATTCTATTCTATTCTATTCAATTTCCTATTCTATTCTCTATTCTATTCTTTTCTATTTCCTATTCTATTCTATTTCCTATTCTATTCTATTTCCTATTCTATTCTATTCTATTCTATTTCCTATTCTATTCTCTATTCTATTCTTTTCTATTTCCTATTCTATTCTATTTCCTATTCTATTCTATTTCCTATTCTATTCTCTATTCTATTCTTTTCTATTTCCTATTCTATTCTATTTCCTATTCTATTCTATTTCCTATTCTATTCTATTTCCTATTCTATTCTATTCTATTCTATTCTATTTTCTATTCTATTCTCTGTTCTATTCTTTTCTATTTCCTATTCTATTCTATTTCCTATTCTATTCTATTCTGTTTCCTATTCTATTCAATTTCCTATTCTATTCTATTCAATTTCCTATTCTATTCTCTATTCTATTCTTTTCTATTTCCTATTCTATTCTATTTCCTATTCTATTGTATTTCCTATTCTATTCTCTATTCTATTCTTTTCTATTTCCTATTCTATTCTATTTCCTATTCTATTCTATTTCCTATTCTATTCTCTATTCTATTCTTTTCTATTTCCTATTCTTTTCTATTTCCTATTCTATTCTATTTCCTATTCTATTCTATTCTGTTTCCTATTCTATTCAATTTCCTATTCTATTCTATTCAATTTCCTATTCTATTCTCTATTCTATTCTTTTCTATTTCCTATTCTATTCTATTTCCTATTCTATTCTATTTCCTATTCTATTCTCTATTCTATTCTTTTCTATTTCCTATTCTATTCTATTTCCTATTCTATTGTATTTCCTATTCTATTCTCTATTCTATTCTTTTCTATTTCCTATTCTTTTCTATTTCCTATTCTATTCTATTTCCTATTCTATTCTATTCGCTATTCTATTCTATTTATTCTATTCCTTCTATTCTATTTCCTACTCTATTCTATTCATTCCATTCCATTCTATTCTATTTATTCTATTCTATTCTATTTCCTATTTTCTATTTTCTATTCCATTCCATTCTCTATTCTATTCTATTCTCACATGCAGCAAATGTTCGTTTCTTCTTATTCATTTATTTCCCCCCTTTTTTCTTCTGGCTTCCCTTCCTGTCCAAAAGTTGACAGACATTGACAGGAGCCATAAATAATTCCAAATATATATTTTTTTCTCTGCCTGAATTGGAGATGGAATTCAGTGCTATAGATAGAAATATCCCTCAGCATGAAAACAAGACAGGAGCGCCACATCGATTTGCTTCCCGGATTATACAATGGAATGCAAAATTCACACACACACACAAACACACACAAACACACACGGAGGCTTTCAACACAACTCTGCCTGGTTTCCTCCCGATTGCATCACTCCACCCTGGTGTGATGGATGATATTACAGGCAGTCCTTAACTTGAAGCCATTCATTTACTGACCGTTCAAATTTACTACGGCACTTTCAACCGATCAAAATTTGGGGCCTTGGCAAGCCGGCATCGCTTTATGACGGTCGCGTGATCGCTACTGGCGACCTTGCCCGCCGGCTTCCTCCATGAGGGGAAGCCAGGTTCGCTTAACGACCTCAGGACTCGCTTCGCTAACCCTAACCCTAACCCTTCGCAGCTGCATTGGTTCGCTTAACGACGGTGGCCACAAACGTCGCCGATCCGGCGTGACTCGCAGGGCAGTCATCTTGGCTAGCGTAAATCAGGGAATCCTGATCCCAATCGCGGTCATAAGTCAAGGACTACCTGTATTCTAGATTATAGTACCGGGGGGCAAAAGGCAAGCTTTAACAAAAAAAGGCCAAGTTTCTAGTCCTGAAGACCTGGAAGAGGGTTCAAGTCACCCAAGCTTTCTCACCTTCAGGCCAATGACGTTCTGTCCGTTGACTTCGCAGATGTAATGCTTGGTGAGGAGCCCGTTCCGGGCCGCAGAACTGTCTCTGGCCAGGGAGGTGATCTGGCCCCGCTTAATGACGAAACCCACGTGGCCGGTGCCGTCTTTGTGCATGGTCACTGTTCGCTGGAAAGGCCTAGCAAAAACGGGTGCAGAGAAGGACCGAGGTCAGGCTTTCTCCCGACGGTTGCAATTATTATTCTATATTAACAGATTAAAGTTGGAAGGGACCTTGCAGGTCATCTAGTCCAACCCCCTGCCCAAGCAGGAGACCCCTACATCTGCCTCTACCAAGGAAGGGAGGAAGGGTGGAAGGGAGGAAGGAGGGAGGGAGGAAGGGAGGAAGGGAGGAAGAAAGGAGTAACAGATTAACAGAGTTGGAAGGGACCTTGCAGGTCATCTAGTCCAACCCTCTGCCCAAGCAGGAGACCCCTACATCTGCCTCCACCAAGGAGGGGAGGGAGGGTGGAAGGGAGGAAGGAGGTAGGTAGGGAGGGAGGAAGGAAGGAGTAACAGATTAACAGAGTTGGAAGGGACCTTGCAGGTCATCTAGTCCAACCCCCTGCCCAAGCAGGAGACCCCTACATCTGCCTCCACCAAGGAGGGGAGGGAGGGAGGGAGGGAGGGAGGGAGGGAGGGAGGGAGGGAGGGAGGAAGAAAGGAAGGAAGGAAGGAGTAACAGATTAAAAGAGTTGGAAGGGACCTTGAAGGTCATCTAGTCCAACCCCCACCCAAGCAGGAGACCCCTACATCTGCCTCTACCTAGGATTGAACTCACAACCTCCTGATCGGGAGGTGAGAGCTCCACTTCTATTGGTTTTTTACAATCAACAGAAAAGCACAGCGTTGGAAAAGGACCTCGTAGGTCATTGATGGCTAACCTTTCTTGGCTCATGTGCCAAAAGTGGGGGGAACGCAGAGGGGTTGTGCATGGGTGTGCCAAACCAATAATGCTATGTGCACAATGGGCAATGCCTCGCGTGCCCTAAGAAATGGTTCCACGTGCCACCTGTGGCACCCGTGCCATAGGTTCGCCATCCCTGTCGTAGGTCATCTAGTCCAACCCCCTGCTCAAGCAGGAGACTCTATACCAGGGATGCAGAGTTGCTCCCAATTCGGCCCAGATCGGGTGAACTGGTAGTAGCAGCGACAGGAGGCTCCACCCAGCTGCCCGGGCACTTCTGCCCATGCACAGAAGCATCTGTGCATCAGTGGTGGGTTTCTGCAGGCTCGCACCTACTCGCGAGAGCCGCTTGGTGAAATTTAGAGAACCGGTGAGAGGGGGTTCCACCGGTGTACCTGGAAGTAAATCTGGGCCGCCGCTGCCAGTGACCCAACGGGAAGGAAAGGAAAGGAAAGGAAAGAAAGAAAGAAAGAAAGAAAGAAAGAAAGAAAGAAAGAAAGAAAGAAAGAAAGAAAGAAAGAAAGAAAGAAAGAAAGAAAGAAAGAAAGAAAGAAAGAAAGAAAGAAAGAATTTATCATCACAAATGAGTCCAAAATTTTGGTTGCTAAGCAAGAGCGTTGTTAAATGAGTTGCACCACATTTTAAAAGGTGGCCACTCCCACCCGGTCACGTGATTGCCAAGCCACGCCCACAAAATAGGCCACACCTACAGAGTAGGTTCTAAAAAATTTGAAACCCACCACTGCTGTGCATGCGCAAAAGCATGGAGCGGGAGCACACCTGAACCGTTAGTTAAAAAATTTGGCAACCCACCCCTGCAGTGATGGCTAAACTTTTTGTTGTCGCCTGCCGGAAGCATGTGCGTGCATGCGCGACAGCCTGCACCGATAATGCAATGCGCGCCCAGAGCCATAATGCAATGCATGTGCACCCCTGTGCATTACACACGCAACCGCCCAATTTTGGGTCTAACAGGCCTCCCTTCAAACTCCAGGGACAAAAAATGGGCTGCAGAGGGGCGCCACGCTCCCCCCGCTGCCCCCATACATACATGCATGGCTGACCTCCCAATACCCCCATACATGTGTGCATGTCTCCCACATGTGCTCCACCCTCACATACACACCCTCCCATGCGTAGCAGGGATTCAAAATTCAGCTGGCCGGCGGGAGGAGTGCGCTCATGCGCGGTGCAGCTGAGCTGGGGTGACAGGTCATGTGAGGGCTCTGCGTACCACCTGTAGCCATCATAGCTCTATATCCTTTCAGACAAATGGCTATCCAACCTCTTACAATACAATAATACAATAGCAGAGTTGGAAGGGACCTTGTAGGTCTTCTAGTCCAACCCCCTGGGTGGGCAGGAACCTTCTACCATTTCAGACAAATGGCTATCCAACATCTTCTTAAAGACTTCCAGTGTTGGGGCATTCACAACTTCTGGAGGCAATTTCTGTTCCACTGATTAATTGTTCTCACTATCAGGAAATCTCTCCTCAGTTCTAAGTTGCTTCTCTCCTGGATTAGTTTCCACCCATTGCTTCTTGTTCTTCCCTCAGGTGCTTTGGAGAATAGCTTGACTCCCTCTTCTTTGGGGCAACCCCTGAGATATTGGAAGATGCTATCATGTCTCCCCTGGTCCTCCTTTTCATTAAACTAGACCTCCCCAGTTCCTGCAACTGTTCTTCAGATGTTCTTCAGATGACAAGATTCTACCCTGTTGGGACAGTGGCTTCCTCTCTCCATCTGAATAGAATAATGGAGTTGGAAGGGACCTTGGAGGTCATCTAGTCCAACTCCCTGGCTAGGCAGGAAGCCCTATACTGTTTCAGACAAATGGCTATCCAACATCCTCTTAAAGACTTCCAGTGTTCGGGCATTCACAACTTCTGGAGGCAACTTCTGTTCCACTGGTTAATTGTTCTAACTGTCAGGAAATTTCTCCTCAGTTCTAAGTTGCTTCTCTCCTGGATTAGTTTCCACCCATTGCTGCTTGTTCTGCCCTCAGGTGCCTTGGAGAATAATTTGACTCGAAACTGGCCTGAAAATGGCCCAGAAAGCAGCCCAGAAAATGGTCTGAAAACAGCCTGAAAACAGCCCAAAAACAGCCCGAAAAACAACAAAAAATAGCCTGAAAATGGCCCAGAAAGCAGCCCAGAAAATGGTCTGAAAAACGGCATGAAAACAGCCCAAAAACAGCCCAAAAACAGCCCGGGGCCTTCAGCCCGTTTTCAGACCATTTCCCACAGCCAGCGAAGACCAGCCAGCGAGGTGTGCATATGCGCACTGGAAACCAGAAGCGCAGCTGACAATGGCACACATGTCCACAGAGAGGACTAGAAAACCTCCAAAGTCTTATTCAAGTCTTATTCTGTCGAGAAGAGAAGTTGTCGACGTTCTGCAGAGGACCGCATGGACCGGAACCTCATCCATGAGGGACGTGGTCCCACTGGGGCACGAAATGGACCTGTCTGGCCACCCTCCCCAGTTCCCAATCCTCACCTGTCCCGAACCACCATCACGATCTTCTCCGGCGAGGCCTTCTTCAGCGCCCGCTTCGCCTTGTCCATGTTCCACCCAGCGCAGTTCCTCCCGTTGATCTGGAGGATCTGGTCGCCGAAACGCAGCCCCGCCAGAGCTGCCGGAGAGTTGGCCTTGACCAACTGCACAAAGAGGCCCTGCGGGAGAAGATAGGGGTCAACTTCCAAAAACATCGCCACGACTCTTTCTCGAGTTGACATAGAGTAGTGTGAATTCCAAACATTCCTGTGGTCAGTGGGAAATTCCAAGCTGGCCTGTAATGCGCATGGATAGATTCAATTACACTGCTAATTGGCTAATGTGATTTATTGCCAGGCAGAGGGGAATGGGGGAGATACAGGGGGGAAAGTGCAGACACCATTAAATGAATTGCAGTTTTAGCTGCAACGAAGAAACGCCAGGATGTTAATCCTAATAAATGACTGGATTTCTTTTGAACCTTGTCTCGAGGCTCGTAAATTTGTTAGGTTTTCTTCTGGGATCTTCACAACAGGGTTGGTTCCACCTTGTGAGGACCAGTTCTGACCCATCTCCCCAAACACGACAAAGTTGACTGACGTGAACTCAAAAGATTCCTTTAATTAAGAGCGCCGGCAGCTCTGGCAAAACGTTTCTCTCTCACCGCAGGCTAACAAGTCCATCTGGCAGGGAGATGAATGCTTGTCTGCCACATCTATTCAGCTCCGCCCCCTGCCTTTTATCCCCAGAGTTAGGGTGGGGCTTTTCTAGCAGTGGTGGCTCTTCCTTCCCAAGGACCTGCCCATAGATTTCCACTGCTCTCCTCTCCTCTGCCACATCTATTCATCTCCGCCCCCTGCCTTTTATCCCCAGAGTTAGGGTGGGGCTTCACTAGCAGTGGTGGCTCTTCCTTCCCAAGGACCGGCCCATAGATTTCCACTGCTCTCCTCTCCCCTGGCACATCTATTCATCTCTGCCCCCTGCCTTTGATCCCCAGAGCTAGGGTGGGGCTTCTCTAACAGCGGTGGCTCTTCCTTCCCAAGGACCGGCCCACAGATTTCCACTGCTCTCCTCTCCTCTGCCACATCTATTCATCTCCACTCCCTGCCTTTTATCCCCAGAGCTAGGGAGGGGCTTCTCTAGCAGTGGTGGCTCTTCTGTCCCAAGGACCGGCCCATAGATTTCCTCTGCTCTCCTCTCCTCTGCCTTTTGCACATCCACGCGTCAGGCACTGGACCCAACTGCTCCTCCTCTTGCTCATCACCTCCAGACCTGGGGGCTGTTGACTGTCCATCTGAGGACTGACGGATGGCTCAGGCTCCACCTCCCCCCCTCTCCCTCCCTCCCTCCCTCCCTCCCCGCCCCCCTCTCTTCCTCTCTCTGCCAGCATGTGCCTGGTGTTTGATTACATTTCCAGCATTTGGCCGACATGTTTAATTTAAAAACAATTCTTCTCGAGTTCTTATTGGGCACCTGGAACCTTGGGGGTTGAGCAGATAACTCAAGTTAAATAAAGAGATGGCGGTTTGCAGAGATTCATGGTGTGTCCATCATTCTCTGCCGATGGGCATTTGCTGATTGACAGTCCTAAGAAAACTCCAGTGGGTGTGGGGGGGGGGGGTTCCTCTTGCATTTAGCCAGGTGACTTAAACTTTTGACTTAAGCGTTGATTCGACATCAACATTGCCTGTGAATGCCTGTAGCTGTGAGAGGCATCTTGGAGTCCTAGTGGACAACCATGGAAATAGGAGCCAGCCGTGGGCAGCAGCTGCCCAAAAAGCCAACCCAGTTCTAGGCTGCATCAACAGAGGGAGAGAATCAAGATCCCGTGAAGGCTTAATCCCACTTTACAAGGCCTTGGGAAGGCCACACTTGGAATATTTGCATTTAGTTTTGGTCACCACGATGTAGAAAAGATGTGTAGACTCTAGAAAGAGTGCAGAGAAGAGCAACAAAGAGGATGAGGGGACTGGAGGCTAAAACACATGAAGAACAGTTGCAGGAACTGGGTAGGTCTAGTTTAATAAAAAGAAGGACCAGGGGAGACATGATAGCAGCCTTCCAATATCTCAGGGGTTGCCCCAAAGAAGAGGGAGTCAAGCTATTCTCCAAGGCACCTGAGGACAGAACAAGAAGCAACGGGTGGAAACTAATCCAGGAGAGAAGCAACTTAGAACTGAGGAGAAATTTCCTGACAGTGAGAACAATCAACCAGTGGAACAGAAGTTGTGAAAGCCCCAACACTGGAAGTCTTTAAGAAGATGTTGGAGAGCAATTTGTCTGAAATGGTATAGGGCTTCCTGCCTAGGCAGGGGGTTGGACTAGAAGACCTCCAAGGTCCCTTCCAACTCTGCTATTGTATTGTATTGTATTTTATTGCCACCGGATTAACTCAGTAGGTCACAATTAAATAATCCCCTTCCTTTAGATCACTTCAAAGGGGGGCAAGAGTTTATCACTGGCTTAGCCAGCTCTCAAAGGAGATAAACCCATCTTGTGGCAGATAAAACCTGCTAACTCTTACCAGTCCTATTATTTCAATCCTACCCCCAGATCCACCTAAGAAGACCAGGTGGGAGAATGGTGGTGGCCCCAGGATGGTCCAACCATTGTAGATTTCCCCAGGTCTTACCTGCTTGGGAGCACCTTTCCAAAACTGACTGTCAGGCCTGCAGCCCTCTTCCCTTTTGAGTCTTTGGCCTTTTGCACTTTCTATTATTCTACTATGCATTTTCTATGGTGGGAAAGTGGGGTTGTACGGAGTTAGATGATAGGTAGCCATAACAACATTCTTCTTAGAAAACCAAGGTCATCCTTTGTCTCTGCACCTCTGCACCTAACCAGAACTGGATGGATGGAAGCTGCCACCATGACCATGGGAGATTGGACCATGGGATGGATTGGTGGGTGTGGGGGGCCAACTTTCAATTGGGTGGGAGAAACAGGGAAGCTTCCAGATTCGGGTTTCCCCAGATGTGCCAACATGTCTCTCTTCATCAATGGGAACTTTGAGGAATCCTTTGCCATGGACTCTGATTTAATTTTGGAGGCTATTTGGGACCCTGGCACTGACCTTATCAATGCTCCTCAGCTTCAGTCCGGTCTTCCCACGTTCGTCCTTGCATAGATGGATCTCACGCAACCCAGGTTTGATCTCCGCCCGACGCAGCCCAGGATCGTTTCCTGTGACGGGAGCCACCAACGGACCTTGAGCTGAGGGCGATGGGCCCAGGGCCTGCCAGGGAAGCCAAGTCGAAGAAGCAACGCAGAAAAAGAAAGAAAATTATTCTCCTCCGATTCAAGAAGATCGGTGAAGGTCCAAGTTGAATTTCAGCTCTTAGGGTTGGCTCCATCAACCCTGAGGGGAGGGGAGGCTAAAACATATGAAGAAGGGAATTGGCCATAGCACTAGCCCTTAGATTTATATACCGCTTCATGGTGCTTTTACAGCCCTCTCTAAGCAGTTTACAGAGTCAGCCTCTTGCCCCCCACCCCAACAATCTGGGTCCTCATTTGACCCACCTTGGAAGGACGGAAGGCTGAGTCCACCTGGAGCCGGTCAGGATCAAACTCCATTCTATGGTTCGGAGTTAGCCTGCAATACTGCACTTTAACCACTGAGCCACCATGGATGGATGGAAGGAAGGAAGGAAAGAAGGAAGGAAGGAAGGAGGGAAGGAGGGAAGGAAGGAGGGAGGGAGAGAGGAAGGAAGGAATGAATGAACGAAGGAAGGAAGGAAAAAAGGAAGGAAGGAAGGAAGATCAAGGAGGAAGGGAAGGGAAGAAAAGAAGGAAGGAATAGCGCTTAGATATATACCGCTTTTCAGTGCTTTTACAGCCCTCTCTAAGCGGTTTACAGAGTCAGCCTCTTGACCCCCAACAATTTGGGTCCTCATTTGACCCACCTCGGAAGGATGGAAGGCTGAGTCCACCTTGAATGGTCAGGATCGAACTCCATTCTATGGGTCGGAGTTAGCCTGCAATACTGCACTTTAACCAATGAGCCACCATGGATGGAAGGAAGGAAGGAAAGAAGGAAGGAAGGAGGGAAGGAGGGAGGGAGGGAGAAAGGAATTAAGGAAGGAAGATCAAGGAGGAAGGGAAGGGAAGAAAAGAAGGAAGGAATAGCGCTTAGACATATACTGCTTAATCCTGGCTTAATCTTCGGAGACCATCGACTGGTTTTAAATTGAATTAGATTTTATTGGGGTTTTAATTGGTTTTAGCACAGGTTGGGTTAATTTAATAAGTTTTTAATATTTATGACATTTATTATCGGTATTTATGTATATGCGTGGTTCTAATTTTTCCTGTGCACCGCCCCGAGTCCCTTTTTGGGAGAATGGGGCGGTATACAAATTTAATAAAATGAAATAAAATGAAAAAATGAAAATGAAATGCTTCTCAGTGCTTTTACAGCCCTCTCTAAGCAGCCTCTTGCCCCCAACAATCAGGGTCCTCGTTTGACCCACCTCCGGACAGAAGGCTGAGTCAACCTTGAACCTGGTGAGATTCGAACTACCAAATTGCAGGCAGCTGGCAGCAGTGGCGTAGCGTGGGTTGTCAGCGCCCGGGGCAAGGCAAGTAATTTGCGCCCCCCAACCCGTGGATTTTAGCACTCGAGTCTCTTCCACTAGATTAGTTAAAGAAATCCTTACCCGCTAAGCACATGTATTGTTTGTTATGAAAATACTGATGTAATTAAAGTAAAATGCATCTAAATACAAATTTATTTTCAAACACTTTATTGAGTGCGAACATGCATTACACATTCTCCACATTTTCAGCAGGTCTATGAATACAAATCTACAAATGTAGTAACCTAGCATGGGCCATGCTATTATATGTCGTCTCACAACCATCATATCAAGATGATATCAATATCAAGAACAAAAACTAAACATCAAAATGGAACCATACCCTGGAGATGATCCAGGACCTGGGCTAGATGGAGTCAACTTCCTCAATCCTGTACCTCTAATTGTAATTCTTTAATAGAAGTGCAAGATATCAATCTGTATATAATATACAGATTAATTTAAATTCGCCTGCTTTTAATTAGCGCAAATTTTTCAACAACGGAATTGAAATCTACATTAAAGTCTCTCTCAATGGACAGTATTGCTAGATTACTCAGTCTTTCTTGGCTCATTGTAGATCTCTGATATGTTTTAATTAGTTTAAGTTTTGAGAAACTTCTTTCACAACTCGCTGTAGAAACAGTGATAGTAAGAAAGATTCTTAATGTGACAACAAAGTTAGTTAAACTTTCTTGCAGCTTCCACTTATACACCCAGCGAAGCAAATCTAAAGCTGACCAGTTTGCAACCTGCTCATCAGGATTGACCTCCTTATACAAGATAATGTGGTGCCGAAGTCGAGTTATTTCGGTGAGCATAGATGCAGCATTCAATTCCGTGTACTGAGCACACGTGTGCTGAATTTGTTTCTTAATAAAATCATCTTTTTTAGTATCCAACAATGTTTGGATTTGCAAAAAAGCAAATCGCTTGTGCAGCGTATTCATCTGCGTAGTACGTTTTTTAATTTCTGCCTGAAGCTGATCAATTGCTTCCAGTTGTTCTCTCCTTGTTTCCTGTATTAAGGTCAAGCCAGCATCGCAACTGTTCTCACCATCCATCTTCTTGCGTCTTCCAACTCTTCTCTCTGTAGGTATGCAATAGGTTTTGCATACCTGCAGAGCTTTCTCAGTTGCCTTTGACACTAGACTATCCCGTTTTTCATGACAAAATAAAGTCAATGCTTTTAACTTTTGCACGCATTGATCAAGCGCAAGTCCTTCTTGCTGCAGGTAGATCTGAGTATCATTTACTTCGGTTAGTACTGGGTTCCAAAAATGCAAGAAAGAGAAAAAAACATATGTCATTATGCAAACTAAAAGACTTCCTGCATCACCCCTGGTTTCAGAGGTTTCTTCCGGCCCATCTCTCAACGCTTCCAAAGCGTCTATTATTTTCTCAGTGTGTTCAGCAAGTACGCGTACAGCTTCATGCGTTGAACTCCATCTTGTGTTACACGATCGCTTTACACGAATTGGTACATGTTTCTTAAGGATATCCCACCTGTGGGTGGAGCTTGAGAAAAATGAATACACCTTTTCCACAGTGCCAAAGAAAGTAACAGACTTTGTCCCAACACCAACTGCATGCATCCCAGCAAGATTGAGCGAGTGATTGTTACATGGCACAAACACTGCTTTGGGATTCATATCCAAAATACGTTTTTGTACACCACTAATGTGTCCAGCCATAGTCGCAGCATTGTCGTATCCCTGGCCGTAACAATGCTCTAGTTTAAGGCCATCAGCTTGCAACTTGTCACAAATTTGTTTTGTAATGACATCAGCTGATTTTCCATATAACTGAATAAAGTCAATGAAAGACTCTGTCACATGGACTCCTGAATCTTCAATATGCACATATCGAATCACTTGGGACATTTGGTCAGTGTGTGAAATATCAGGAGTGCTATCAAACATTATAGCAAAATACTTGGCCTTTATGATATTTTGAAAGATGACTGTTCGAATGTGATCGCCGAGCAGGCTAATAAACTCATTCTGGCTCTGTGGAGAGAGATAGGACACAATGTGACCATCTGTGCGTCGTACTCTGTGAAGATGTTGTTTGGCAACTGGGTCATATTTGGCGAGTAACTTGAAAGTTTCTAAGAAATTTCCACAGTTACCATCTGTATTTAAATCTTCAGAGTGACCACGTAAGGGTAAGGTTTGCCTGGCTAGATACAGAACACAATCAAGTATTCTGACTAAGATTGCCTTCCATTTTTCAAATGACCTCTGTTGTGCAAGCTGGGCAGCAGCATCAATAGTCTCCTGTTTATGCAGCCGCATTTCTAATTCTTTCCATATTGCAAATGCACTCAAGTGATATGAACTGCGCTCATGCTCTAGTAATCTAGGGCTTAACTTTCTCCATGCATTGAATCCACTTGACTTTCCAAATGAACTTTTCCCTTTAGCCTTCTGAAAAAGCATGCAAGGAAAGCAATATGTAGCATTGTTTACAGGAGAAAACACCAACCATGTCCTTAACATAGTCTCACCATTGTCCAAATGTATGTAGAACCAATCCTTGGAAAATGACCTGCCATTACTGTCTCTTGGAAACCATGCATCCTTATTCTGCAGTTCCTCTGTCCCTCGCCTGACAAGTTCAGTTTTCAAGGTTTCATCCATGGTTTCAGGCCAATAGCCAATATCAGTATAAACTTTTTGGTCAATATTTTCTGGCAGATTTGGCTGAGTATAAACATCCTTAGATGAAACTGTCTCTGCTTCTAATGCAGGAGCAGGAATGTCTACCGACACAGGATCAGGATTATGAGTCTCCTGTGGTGCTGCTGATGGTCCTGCTGTAGTTTCAGCAGTACTCAACAAAAACCGGTGAAGGCTTCCAGCTAATTTAGCTTGTTGCTCTGTCTCTATCTTTCTCCTTTTCCTGCCTTGTGCACCAGATTCTTTTTTGTATGGCATGATATAGGTGTAGTATTCTGCTAAAATTCTAAAAAAAGAAAAAAAAGAAAATCACTTTCTTGCATTGCTGCACTTTTAGCACCCCTTCATTGTATAACCATTTCTTTACTCTTAACATAATGTTTATTCACCTTCATGCCTATTGCCTTACTCTTTCAGCAAAAATAAATAAATAAATTAAAGGTTGCTAGACCCACTGGCTTACGCTGCTGCCTGGTCTGGTCTGGTGTGGTTCTCTCCCGCGCTCAGCGCTGCGCTGGGCAGCCGCTGCACTGTCCCTCCCCCAGATAGTCCCTCGCTCTCTCTTCGCACCCACCGCACCGCACGCCTGGCACCAGGTTCTGTGGGTGTGGCCTCCCTTCAAAACTAATGAAACACTTAATCACTAAATGAACTGGGTAGAAGTTCCACTAAATTGAACAGGGTTGGCTCCCCAAAGCAGCCTGAATTATTTTGTATAGCAACGTTTATTCAGTGTCCTTGCCATCTGTTTATAACAGGTCTACTAGAAATATGAAGAAATAAACAAATAAATAACAAAGATCAAATGATACCTGAGGTTTGTATAAAATAAAAAAACAAATAATGATGAATTCACACATCGACAAGAAAATAGCAGATATTGCTATTTATAACTCAATTTAGTTATTCACCAGTAGGCTTCTACCAAGTTACTTATTTAGAACAACCACAACCAAAAATGTTTTCTTTAACAAGTTCTCTCATGGACATATTGGTATAGTTTTCTTGGAAGTATTTTGCCACTGCCCTCTTTCACCTTTCTAGTAAAGCCTACAATCAAGCAATTTCCTTGGCCACCCCTCCAGATATCAATCAGGACACTCTGCTTTCCATGATTGGCCAAGTGTTGAAAAGTCAACAAACTGAGTAGTCATACAAATAAATATATATATAAATCCCTTATAAAATCCACATTGAAATTTACAGAGGTGACATAAGGGGAATTGCATTAGCCATCTACATTCACTCACCCAAACTCTAGCAAGAAACAGGTAATATTCTCTCTTGAATGTGCCTCCTAATTTGATTTTTAATGTTTTATAACATTTTTCTAATTACAATAATCAAACTGTCAACTTGCTTTAATGTTTTCATAATTATATGTTCAACTCAACTAATTTAGTCATAATAGTTTAATTAGGAGTACAGTTCCAAAATATAGGTAGGTAAGTAAGTAGAGATAGACGGACAGATAGAGATAGAGATATAATTTGAACATGTCTTACTCTCCCAATTCTCAAGGATACTTCTTACTGTGTTACTATATATGAATTAATTAACTTTGCAAACCTAAATGCAAATGAATCAGGATACACCAGTAGAATGGTATCTTTATTAAAAAATCAGTAGAGTTTCATATTTACAGAGTATGAGTGAACTTACAGAAGAAAACAAACTGTATGAAAAAATGCCTTGCCCTTTACCTTAATGTTCTACATAAAACTAACCTATTAGACAATGATAAATGATAGCTGTAATCTTTTAGACAGTGATAAATGGTAGCAAAAATATTTGTATTATTCAGAGAAAAGAAAATAAGGAAATATGGCCATTTATAAGAGATTTGTTCTGCCAGCATATAAAAGAGACTAAGAAATAGTATGTAAATAATAACAGCCAGACGCAGGAGAATGAAAAGAGGTATTTAACGACCGTTATCATTTTTAATTCGCAATGTCTTTAGAGGTGTACGATATAAACATATAAATTTTTTTGCTCATAAATTCAACTCCAAAGTTGCAGAACGAAAAACAAAAGGCCTGTTGCGTGCTTGGAGGAACCTATTGAGCGTTCAGAGCCACGCTGTTTGAATCATTTTCCGGGCCGATTCCATATAAGAATCGAAACTAAGGTTTCGATCCTCCTCCTCTATTGCATCGCGACCGCGATCCTTTAAAAGGTTAAAAGGTAAGATATGTAGCCATACAAGTCTTTTTTCACCGAGAAGAAAAGGAAGATAGCTGACCTTGTATTTGATTCATACAACACTACCGGAGTCCGGAGAGCTTAATGGAAACGGGCGGATGGGATCGCAGGGAAAGGGTTAGGGTTTAGTACAGGCAGCCCACAGCAAAGAAGCAGAGCCGGAGTCACCTGCAACAAACGGCCGCCGCCGCGGCGCCACCGCTTTCCTTCGGCTGCAGGATGAGCTGAGCGCGGCTATCACGTGGGCGGCGTGTCGAAGATTGCGCCCCCCAAAATGTTGCGCCCGGTGCGACCGGCACCCCCTGCACCCCCCACGCTACGCCACTGGCTGGCAGTCAGCAGAAGGAGCCTGCAGTACTGCACTCTAACCACTGCGCCACCATGGCTCATGTCTGGTTTCATAAAAAGAATAAATGTTGTGGGTGCTCCATTACAAGACGTTTTTAAGAAGAGACTAGACCAGGGGTCCCCAACCCCCGGGCCGCGGGCCGGTGCCGGTCCGTGGCTGGATAGGAGCCGGGCCGCAGGGCCGGAGAGGAGGAGAACAACCAAGTTGAGAGGAGGAGAACAACCAGCCCCCTAGGCAGAGCGCGCGGGAGATCGCAGGCGGGGCTTTTCGCGCGGTTGGGGTGAGCCTCTTCCTCCACCTTTGTCGACGGTGGGACTCCTGCGCGCCGCAGCAAAACAGCCCGCGGATTCCCTTCCTCCCTGCCCCCCCCCCCCGAGCTTCCCCAACCGGCATGCCACCCACTCGTCTTTTTCCAGGAGCTGCGGAGGTTCCTCCGCCCCACCCCCACCCCACGGAGCCTTCTCATCTCCTGGAAGGAGCCTGACTGAGCGCACGAGGGACCAAGCGCGGCAGCGGCCGCCCAGGCGGGGCAGGCTAAGGCTAGTGAGCGAGTCGAGCCGAGCTGAGGAGACTCCGCGGTGGGGGGGGGGGGACGGGACGACGACAGACTGACAGAGAGGCATAGACACAGAGAGAAACAGGGTGGGAGGGAATCAGAGAGTGACACACACACACACACACACAGAGGGAGAGAGGGAGAGAAAGATAGACAGAGGCATAGAATGAGTGATTAAGTGCCTGAATGCGAGACAGACAGACACACACACACACACACACACACACACACACAGAGTGACAGAGATGGGCAGACGAAGGAGAGACAGAAAGAAAAAGAGAGAAAGAGAAAGAAAGAAAAAGAAAGTGGGAGAGAGAGAGAAAGTAAGAGAGAGAGAGAGAGAAAGACAAACAGAGAAAAAGAAAGAAAGAGACAAAGGAAAGAAAGAGAAAAAGAAAGAGAAAGAGAGGGAAAGAAAGAAAAAGAGACAGAAAGAGAAAGAAAGAGGGAGAGAGAAAGAGGGAAAGAGAAAGAGAGAAAGAGAAAGAAATAAAGAGAGAGAAAGAGGGAAAGAAAGAAAAAATGAGAGAGAAAGAAAGAGAGAGAGAAAGAAAGAAAGAGAGAGAAAGAAAGAGGGAAGGAGAGAGAGAGAGAGAAAGAGAAAGAAAGACAGAAGGAAAGAAAGAAAGAGAGAGAGAGAGAGAGAGAGAGAACTTATGACCACAATTGAGCCCAAAAGTTTGGTTGCTAACCAAGACTATTGCTAAGTGAGTTTCACATTTTCCAAATTGGCCACGCCCACCCAGTCACATGACTGCTGAGCCACTCAGCCGGTCCGCAGAATTTTCTTTAAAATGAAACCGGTCCCTGGTGCAAAAAAGGTTGGGGACCCCTGGACTAGACAGTCACTTGTCTGAAATGGTGTAGGTTCTCCTGCTTGAGCTGGTGGCTGGACTAGAAGACCTCTGAGGTCCCTTCCAGCTCTATTCTATTCTAAATTCTAAGGACTAGAGGAGACATGATAGCAGTCTTCCAATATCTCAGGGGCTGCCACAAAGAAGAGGGAGCCAAGCTATTCTCCAAGGCACCTGAGGGCAGGACAAGAAGCAATGGGTGGAAACTATCAAAGAGAGAAGCAACTTGGAACTGAGGATACATTCCCTGACAGTTAGGACAATTAATCAGTGGAACAACTTGCCTCCAGGAGTTGTGAATGCCCCAACACTGCAAGT
The DNA here is from genome assembly GCA_039707465.1 of Rhabdophis nuchalis. Classification (NCBI taxonomy): domain Eukaryota; kingdom Metazoa; phylum Chordata; class Lepidosauria; order Squamata; family Natricidae; genus Rhabdophis; species Rhabdophis nuchalis. The sequence continues at coordinate 3,984,275 of CM077644.1, read as the reverse complement.
CTTTAAGATGTTTGTCTGAAACGTTATAGGGCTTCCTGCCTAGGCAGGGGGTTGGACTAGAAGACCTCCAAGGTCCCTTCCAACTCTGCTATTGTGTTTGTTCTGAAGAAGATCAAGAAACTCAAAGGAATATTTATTGAAGCCAGTTAGGAAATCAATGCCTTGACTTGGTCAACTGAGGATGGTTTCATAATCATCTCGTTGTCTCTACTGTTTTGGATGATGACCTGTTGATGGGATGCTGGATTAATCTTGTGCCTTAAATTGCCAAAGAAGATGCAGGATGATGGCCTCATGCAGCAGTTCCTAAGTATTCTGCCTGAGCTGCAGAAGCTTCTTGGATAAGAAGCATTTGTCTTCAAAAGGAAAAAACAAGAAAGTCCAGTTTCCTCCTGAAGATAATAGCTTGGGGACAACCATGGATGATGGAGAATCTCTGCAGACCTCTATTATTCTGTGTTCTGCAACATATTAATGGTTAACCATTAAATTTCATTTTATTAGATAGTGCCCAATGTTCAGGTTTGTCTAGATCCTTCTGTATCTTAAGCCTATCTTCTGGAGTGTTGGCTATTCCTGCCAGCTTGGTGTCGTCTGCAAATTTGATGAGTTCCCCATTTATCCCCTCGTCCAAATCATGGATGAAGATGTTGAAGAGTCCTGGGCCTAAAACAGAGCCTTGGGGGACTCCACTGCATACTTCCTTCCATGGAGATGCGGATCCATTGAGGACGACACGTTGAGTACGGTTGGTCAGCCAGTTACGAATCCATCTGGTGGTGATGCTGTCTAACCTGCATTCTTCTACTTTATCTAGTAGTAGGTTATGGTCTACCTTGTCAAATGCCTTACTGAAGTCCAAGTAAGCTATATCGACGGCATTCCTCTGGTCCACTAGTTTGGTCACTTTGTCAAAGAATGCAATAAGATTCGTCTGGCATGATCTGTTTTTGACGAACCCATGTTGGCTTTTGGCTATTATTTTGTTTGCTTCTAGGTGTTCAGTAATTCGCTGCTTGATTATTTTTTCCAGAATCTTTCCTGGTATTGAGGTCAGGCTGATGGGTTTGTAGTTTCCTGTAGTTTCCTTTTGTGGTGGGCGGTAGGGGTCTTGTCCAACACTTAAGCACTTTCCTTTTTTTAAATTTAATTGACTTCCCTACTTTATCAATACAATACAATAGCAGAGTTGGAAGGGACCTTGTAGGTCTTCTAGTTCAACCCCCTGCGTGGGCAGGAACCTTATACCATTTCAGACAAATGGCTATCTAACATCTTTTTAAAGACTTCCAGGGTTGGGGCATTCACAACTTCTGGAGGCAAGCTGTTCCAGAGGTTAATTGTTCTAACTGTCAGGAAATTTCTCCTTAGTTCTAAGTTGCTTCTCTCCTTGATTAGTTTCCACCCATTGCTTCTTGTCCTGCCCCCAGGTGCCTTGGAGAATAGTTTGACTCCCTCTTCTTGGTGGCACCCTCTGAGATATCGGAACACTGCTATCATGTCTCCCCTGGTCCTTCTCTTCATCAAACTAGACATACCCATCTCCTGCAACCGTTCTTCATATGTTTTAGTCTCCAGTCCCCTAATCATCTTGGTTGCTCTTCTCTGCACTCTTTCCAGAGTCTCCATGTCTTTTCTACATCGTGGCGACCAAAACTGTATGCAGTATTCCAAGTGTGGCCTTACCAAGGCACTATACAGTGGCATTAACACTTCACGTGATCTAGATTCTCTCCCTCTGTTTATGCAGCCTAGAACTGTGTTGGCTTTTTTGGCAGCTGCTGCACACTGCTGGCTCATATTTCAATGGTTGTCCACTAGGATTCCAAGATCCCTCTCACAGTTGCTACTATTTAGCAAGGTACCACCTATACTGTACCTGTGCATTTTGTTTTTCTTGCCTAAATGTAGAACCTTACTTTTTTCACAATTGAATTTCATTTTATTAGATAGTGCCCAATGTTCAAGTTTGTCTAGATCAATCTCCATTCCTGTGGAACCGGTAGGCGGTTAGAAAACTTTACTACTCACAGAGATACAAAAGTGGGCGGTAGGTATAAAAAGGTTGACTACCCCTGTTTTAGAGGGTAGTTGAGGCCACTTGGAGGTTTACCTGTCTCCTCAGGGTCACCTGAGTGGGGCGAATGGTTCCTGAAGGCTGCGATTTTTCCCCTCTGGAGATCCATTCCTACTCCCACCCCATTCCAAGGGTCTTCATCTCAAATTGTATTATCCCCAACGCTGGCTCCTATTTAAGTGATCGTCCACTAGGACTCCAAGATCCCTCTCCTAGGTTAGTTACCAGCTATCATCTCCTGCGTGAACATGGATGTACGTGGGGGGGAAAGGCGCATGGAATCTCTGCCACAGCTGCGTTCAAAAATGCTTACAGAATTGTCTCCCCACCCCACCCCACCAGCACGGCTCTCCAAAATGTATAAAAATCTGGCTCCCAATTGTTGGAGATGCAATTGTGGTGGATATGCAATGAGGCCAAAAGATATTGGAAAATGAATCAATCATGGTTGGAAGAAATGGTGGGAGACCAAATTTTACAGTAATACAATAATACAATAGCAGAGTTGGAAGGGACCTTGGAGGTCTTCTAGTCCAACCCCCTGCCTAGGCAGAAGCCCTATTCCGCTTCAGACAAATGGCTATTCAACATCTTCTTAAAGACGTCTTTCTTTCCTTCTTTCTTTCTTTCTTTCTTTCTTTCTTTCTTTCTTTCTTTCTCTTTCTTTCTTTCTTTCTTTCTTCCTTCCTCTCTCTCTCTCCCTCCCTTCCTTTTCCTTCCTTCCTTCCCTTCTTCATCCCTCCCTCTCTTCTCCTTCGCTCCTTCTATTTCAATGCAATACAATAGCAGAGTTGGAAGGGACCTTGGAGGTCTTCTAGTCCAACCCCCTGCCTGTGCAGGAAGCCCTATACCATTTCAGACATGGCTATCCAAAATCTTCAGAAATACTCCTTTCTTTCTTTCTTTTTTTTCTTTCTTTCTTTCTCTTTCTTTCTTTCTTTCTTTCTCTCACTCTCTCTCTCCCTCCCTCCCTCCCTTCCTTTTCCTTCCTTCCTTCCCTTCTTCATCCTTCCCTCTCTTCTCCCTCCCTCCTTCTATTTCAATACAATACAATAGCAGAGTTGGAAGGGACCTTGGAGGTGTTCTAGTCCAACCCCCTGCCTAGGCAGGAAGCCCTATACCGTTTCAGACAAATGGCTATCCAACATCTTCTTAAAGAATTCTTTCTTTCTTTCTTTCTTTCTTTCTTTCTTTCTCTCTCTCTCTCTCTCTCTCTCTCTCTCTCTCTCCCTTCCTTTTTCTTCCTTCCTTCCCTTCTTCATCCCTCTCTCTCTTCTCCCTCCCTCCTTCTATTTCAATACAATACAATACAATAGCAGAGCTGCAAGGGACCTTGGAGGTCTTCTAGTCCAACTCCCTGCCTAGGCAGGAAGCCCTATACCGTTTCAGACAAATGGCTATCCAACATCTTCTTAAAGACTTCTTTCTTTCTTTCTTTCTTTCTTTCTTTCTTTCTTTCTTTCTTTCTTTCTTTCTTTCTTTCTTTCTCTCTCTCTCTCTCCCCCTCCCTCCCTCCCTCCCTTCCTTTTCCTTCCTTCTTTCCCTTCTTCATCCCTCCCTCTCTTCTCCCTCCCTCCTTCTATTTCAATACAATACACTAGCAGAGTTGGAAGGGACCTTGGAGGTCTTCTAGTCCAACCCCCTGCCTAGGCAGGAAGCCCTATACCACTTCAGACAAATGGCTATCCAACGTCTTCTTAAAGATTTTGTTTAAACCAGAAATGTTTCTCCCAAAGCATAATACGGGATGGGTTTAAGAAAGATGTACTCCATCTAATTATACACGTAACTCACTGCGACGCGCATAACTTTTGCGCGGTATTGGATAAAAGAAAACACACCATCCTAGCGAGATATAATCAGAAAAGGGTGGGCCCGTGCAGAAGCAGAGTGGCTCACTCTGAAACTGAAAAATGAAGCGGAATCGGGATATTTTGAAGTCTGGAACAGATTTTATGATTGGTATAAGACAGGGGTCTGCGAAGTCGGCTCTTTTAAGACTGGTGGACTTCAACTCCCAGAATTCCCCAGCCAGCTAGGCTGGCTGGGGAATTCTGGGAGTTGAAGTCCACCAGTCTTAAAAGAGCCGACTTCGCAGACCCCTGGTATAAGACAAGGTGACCGAGGCTGGAACAAACTGTATATATTGTGGATTGGACAGGAAGATAGATAATGCACTAAGTAGGCTAATAGTTAATGGTTGAGACTAGTTGTGTGTAATGTGAACGTATGGTCACTTCGACTTTGTAGTACTGCATTGTTTTACGTGTAAAAACGATAAAAGTATATTCAAAAAAATTGCTTACAAAATTGCCTGTTGGGACGAGACCCAAATTTTTCTGGATCTCTTCACTGGAAAGGGACAGCCCCATGTAATCGTTGAGATCGGCAAGGTTTGGGTACAAAACCGGGGGTGCTGGGGGAAAAAAAAAGAAAAGGAAGAAATAAGGATTTATTCAAAGGATTGTCCGCCTGGTACGATTGGGTCTTGGCTCGGACGAAGTGTAAGGCTTCCTAAAAATGCCCTCATTGATTCATAAGCATTGAGTTAAGTTTCAACACAACACCAGTCCTTCATTAGGCACGATCTGTTGGCAGTCAAGTCTATGCTTTGCTTAGTTTAGTTTTATTTGATTTATATACCGCTCCTTCTCCAAAGATGGACTCAGAGCGGTGCACAGGGAATTAAAAAAACAGCAATAAATAACAATAAACACAGTAGTAATAACTAAAATACAATTAAACTTAGAACCTGTGCTAAAATATTCCCATTAAAATTCTAAAATCCATTTACTTGAGTTATTCCTGAACTCTACCTCTGTTCCTTCCCTCCCCTCAGTCTGTGTCATAAATCACATTTTCACAAAAATCACACAAATCACTATTCTTCTACTCTGCATTTTCTATGGTGGGAAAAATGGGAGGGGGGATTGTACGGAGTTCGATGCTAGGTAGCCATAACAACATTCTTTTTAGAAAGCCAAGGTCATCCTTGGTCTCTGCACCTCTGCACCTTACCGGAACTGGATGGTGGGAACTGCCAGCGTGGCAGCGGGAGATTGGATGGGATGGACTTGTGGGTGTAGGGGGACAAGATCTTGAACTTTCAATCGGGTGGGGAAAACTGGGAAGCTTCCAGATTCGGGTTTCCCCAGATGTGCCCACATGTCTCTCTTCATCAATGGGAACTTTGAGGAATCCTTTGCCTCGGGCTCTGATTTATTTTTGTATTATTTTTCTTTTTTTTATACATCAATCTTTCCAGTTATAAATATAATTACTAATTGTCCATCAAGCATAGCCGAGTATATCACCATTATTGAGCATTTGTGTGTTGAATTAAAATTAGTGTTCCTTCATTTCAAACAACCTTTCATATATATCTCAATCATTCTTTCCATCGTTGTTAATCTATTTAATTGTTAGGATATTCAGCCTTATATTGGGTTGACTATATATATGAGCCTCTGTTCTTAAGGAGTTATGTAGCTTTAAGAACTGTGTTTGAATTCTGATTGGCTGTGAGTCTCAGCTCTACCATAAAGCAAGCTCAGAATCACAGTCCGTTCCCTTTTCGATTCCATTCCTGTTCTTACTGTTCGCCGTCTGAGGAGCTGAAGCTGAATATTGAAGAAGGAGGAGGATTTGCTTTGCATCACTGTAAGATAACTCTGTTTGGTGAAGGACTGTTATTATTGTTTGAGAAGTTAGTCAGAAGAAGCATTTTAGTTGCTACAAAGTAAAGACTATTTATTTTCTTACTATCACAGTTTTAGAGTTTGTTTGTGGTTAAAGCAACGTATCTCTTTACTGTCCGGTGAATTACACTATTCCGCATTCATTTGCTAACACTGGTTAAGGGACCAGAGTTGTAACACTGGTTCTGAACCCAGAGTTGCTAACATTAATATACAAAATGTCTTTATAAGATAGTATAATCCCCACTTACTATAGTATCAAGTATTCATAACCTAACATTACACCTTAGGTTTATTTTTATCCTTTATATATCATGTATCCAAAAAATTTATTTCATAACAAAAGATTTTCTTACTATTAACTATCCTTTTGTAAGGCTCTGATTTACTTGTGGATGCTATTTGGAACCCTGACATAATGATTGCTCGGGCCAAAAACTTTGGATATACAAGTCCCAGAGGTTTTTCGGGGGGCCAACTGGACTTTCTGGTTTTCCTTTGAAGATGTTTCCCTTCTCAGAGCTGTCAGAAGACAAGAGCAACTGAGAAAGCAGGGTCTTCTTGGGAGTAAAGCCCCCCCTTGGAGGTGATTGGCCCCTCCCATAGGAAACAAAAGAGGGGCGAATGGGGAAGAGGGCTTTTGCAGGAAACAATTGGTTCCTTCGGTCACTTCAAGAGTGGAAAGTTCTGGCTTTAAGAGACTCTGTGCCAAGTTTGGCCTCGCCCTGCGTTGGGAAACTAGTTATCTGGCAGCTTGCCGAGCGAGATAAGATTCATGTACAATACAATGCAATAGCAGAGTTGGAAGGGACCTTGGAGGTCATCTAGTCCAACCCCCTGCCTGGGCAGAAAGCCCTATACCATTTCAGACAAATGGCTGTCCAACATCTTCTTGAAGACTTGCAGTGTTGGGGCATTCACAACTTCTGGAGGCAAGCTGTTCCACTGATTAATTGTCCTAACTGTCAGGAAATTTCTCCTCAGTTCTAAGTTGCTTCTCTCCTTGATTAGTTTCCACCCATTGCTTCTTGTCCTGCCCTCAGGTGCCTTGGAGAATAGCTTGACTCCCTCTTCTTTGGGGCAACTCCTGAGATACTGGAAGACTGCTATCATGTCTCCCCTGGTCTTTCTCTTCATCAAACTAGACCTACCCAGTTCCTGCAACCGTTCTTCATAGGTTTTAGCCTCCAGTCCCCTAGTCCTCTTTGTTGCTCTTCTCTGCACTCTTTCCAGAGTCTCCACATCTTTTCTACATCTTGGCAACCATAACTGAATGCAGGATTCCAAGTGTGGCCTTCCCAAGGGATTACAAAAGTGGTATTAACCCTTCACGGGATCTGGATTCTCTCCCTCTGTTGATGCAGCCTAGAACTGGGTTGACTTTTTGGGCAGCTGCTGCCCACGGCTGGCTCCTATTTCCATGGTTGTCCACTAGGACTCCAAGATCCCTCTCACAGTTGCTCCTATTGAGCAAGGTACCACCTATACTGCACCTGTGCATTTTGTTTTTCTTGCTTAAATGTAGAACCTTCCTCTTTTCGCCCTTGAATTTCATTTTATTAGATAGTGCCCAATGTTCAAGTCTGTCAAGCTCCTTCTGTATCTTAAGCCTATCTTCTGGAGTGTCGGCTATTCCTGCCAGCTTGGTGTCGTCTGCAAATTTGATGAGTTCCCCATTTATCCCCTCGTCCAAATGTGTAGATAAACATTCCTCGGAAAGACTGTTTGCCAAGCCTGGCTGACTGTGAATGAAAGGGATTCACAGTCGTATAAATCAGGGGTCTCCAACCTTTGCAACTTTAAGTCTGAAGGACTTCAGCTCCTTGAGCTTTGCTGGCTGGAGAAGTCTGGGAGCTGAAGTCCTTCAGACTTAAAGTTGCAAAGGTTGGAGACCCCTGGTGCAAATAAGAGAGGTTTTGCCGGGATCAAGACTCTGCTTCTTAACAGATAACAGATTAACCGAGTTGGAAGGGACCTGGCAGGTCATCTAGCCCAACCCCCTGCTTTGCTTTTTAAGGAAACCTGGGTCAGAACAAGTCCTTCCTTGAGTCCGCCTGTTCCCACTCCCTCCCTGTTCTCCATAGCACCTCTTTGCGCCACCCTCCTGCTTCTGGCTTGAGCTTCAGAAGGAAGCATCCATCTTAAAAAGGTTGTGGGCTCCTGACGGCCATTGCTTGGTTCTCAACAGAAGAGCTTGTTTTGACGAACCCCCCCCCCCCCCCAAATGGATGATGGCTGAAGGACCTTACCATCTGCTCTGGGTAGCTCCGGCATCTCTCTGGCAGTAGGGGCCGGCGCTGGGGCCCCGGGCTGTGGCCCTACAGCATTGTCCTGGGCCTATAATGATAGAAACGAGAAGACATGAGGGACATCCCTCTCGAGTTTGAAAGAGAAGACAAGGCCGATCTCCTATGGTTTCATCTCTAAAGAACATTCCTTTTTTAAAAAAAATTTTTTTTATTTTTTATTCGCCTACATGCCGTTGTAGGAATACATTCACATCATTGTGATTCTTCTTGACATTTGTCATTCTTATGCATTTGTGATTCCATTTAATAAGAGTTGGAAGGGACCTTAAAGGTCTTCTAGTCCAGCCCCTTGCTCAAGCAGGAGACCTTTACGGAATGACAGAATAACAAGAGTTGGAAGGGACCTTGGAGGTCTTCTAGTCCAACCCTCTGCTCAAGCAGGAGACCCTTACAGAATGACAGAATAACAAGAGTTGGAAGGGACCTTGGAGGTCTTATAGTCCAGCCCTCTGCTCAAGCAGGAGACCCTTACAGAATGACAGAATAACAAGAGTTGGAAGGGACCTTGGAGGTCTTATAGTCCAGCCCTCTGCTCAAGCAGGAGACCCTTACAGAATGACAGAATAACAAGAGTTGGAAGGGACCTTGGAGGTCTTATTGTCCAGCCCTCTGCTCAAGCAGGAGACCCTACCATTTTAGTCTCTGCCTACATTTCCCAGGAATCCAACCCCCTGCCTAGGCAGGAAGCCCTATACCATATACTTGCAGTGTTGGGGCATTCACAACTTCTGGAGGCAAGCTGTTCCAGAGGTTAATTGTTCTCACTGTCAGGAAATTCCTCCTCAGTTCTAAGTTGCTTCTCTCCTTGATTAGTTTCCACCCATTGCTTCTTGTTCTGCCCTCAGGTGCCTTGGAGAATAGCTTGACTGCCTCTTCTTTGTGGCAACCCCTGAGATATTGGAAGGCTGCTATCACGTCTCCCCTGGTCCTTCTTTTGATTAGACTAGACCTACCCAGTTCCTGCAACCGTTCTTCCTATGTTTGAGTTGGCAAGATCTCAACCATCGGATTCCAGGTGTGGAAATCTAGCCCGCCTTGAGAACATCGGATGATGAAAGTTGGAGAACAAGAAAGGCAACTGAAATAATGTTGTTGCGTTTTTCTTGGCAATGATGGCAAGACTTCCCACTCCCACAGGGCTGGTAGGATGAGGCTACCTTTTGGTGTTTCCAACCAGGAAACTCACAGGAGCCTCTCCCAATACTTTGGACTCAGCTCCCATCCTCACACTTGGAATGCATACAGTTTTGGTCGCCACGATGTAGAAAAGACGTGGAGACTCTGGAAAGAGTGCAGAGAAGAGCAACCAAGATGATTAGGGGACTGGAGGCTAAAACATATGAAGAACGGTTGCAGGAACTGGGGATGTCTAGTTTGATGAAGAGAAGGACCAGGGGAGACATGATAGCAGCCTTCCGATATCTCAGAGGGTGCCCCAAAGAAGAGGGAGTCAAGTTATTCTCCAAGGCACCTGGGGGCAGAACAAGAAGCAATGGGTGGAAACTAATCAAGGAGAGAAGCAACCTAGAACTGAGGAGGAATTTCCTGACAGTCAGAACAATTAACCTCTGGAACAGCTTGCCTCCAGAAGTTGTGAATGCCCCAACCCTGGAAGTCTTTAAAAAGATGTTAGATAGCCATTTGTCTGAAATGGTATAAGGTTCCTGCCCACACAGGGGGTTGGACTAGAAGACCTCCAAGGTCCCTTCCAACTCTGCTATTGTATTGTATTGTATCCCCAGCCCAAGGACAGTGAGGGCGAACCTTTTTGGCACCAAGTGCTCAAAAGAGGAATGTGCAGATGTGCTGGAGCACCGGAAATCCCAAGACCAGCACGCTAGGGTGCATGCATGCATCAACCATTTGTTCTTCGGGTTTATGGCACGCACAGGTGTGCCAGGCAGATGGTCTTAACGAGTGCTGGAGCGCCATAAACCCAACAACCAGGTGGCTGATGGTCGTTGGGTTTACGGCAAGCACATGTGCTCCGGCCCAAGTCGTCTTTGGGTTTGTGGCACTCCAATGTGCACAAACACCAGCTGGCATGCGTGCGCTGGACACTAGAAGACCAGCTGGCAATGGTGTGAGTGCCCACAGAGGGCTCTGCGTGCCACCTCTGGCACGCGCGCCATAGGTTCACCATCCCAGCCCTATGGCTTGGGAATGATGTGAATGAAGTTTTTTAACAGATGAGCAGAGTTGGAAGGGACCTTGCAGGTCATCTAGTCCAACCCCCTGCCCAAGCAGGAGACCCTACATCTGCCTCTACCTAGGATTGAACTCACAACTTCTTGATGGGGAGGCGAGAGCGCCACCTCTAGGCCACAGATCTGGAGCCCTAAAGCTGAGGAAGGATGGATGGGGCAGATGGAGAGAGGAAAGATGCTTCACGGTGACTCCTTAATAGAGGGGGGCTGCATTTCAGCCCTTTTGTGAAACTCCAATTTTCAGCCTCCTTTATTGAAAATGAAACCATTCATCGTTAGAATGCCCGTTCTTTTTCCTCTGCAGGTAGTCCTCAACATACGACTGCCCGTGAGTCCCAAATTTCTGTTGCTAAGTGAAACAGTTAAGTGAGTTTTGCCCCATTTTTACCACCTTTCCCGCCACGGTTGTTAAGTGAATCGCTGCGGTTGTTGAGTTAGCCACGCGGTCGTTGTGTGAATCTGGCTTCCCCCGTTGACTTTGCTTGCCTGAAGGTCGCAAAAGGGGATCACGCAACCCCGGGACACTGTGACCGTCGTAAGTATCAGTCGGTTGCCAAGCGTCTGAATTTTGATCATGTGACCCTGGGGATGCTGCAACGGTCGTAAGTGTGGAAAACAGTCCTAAGTCACTTTTTTCAGCGCCGTTGAAAACTTTGAATGGTCACTAAACAAAGTGTTGTAAGTCCAGAAGTTGAAAATGATTAGAACATGAATTACTCAACTAAAAAGGGAAAAGATTTAATTAGATTATCTCTAATTAAATCTTTTTCCTCTAGTTGAGTAATACAAGTAATCTTCAATTAACAAGTATTCTTTTATTGACCATTCCAAGTTGGAACGGCACTGAGAAAAGTGACTTACGACCGATCCTCACACTTATGACCATTGCAGCATCCCCACAGTCGCGTGATCAAAATTCAAGGGCTTAGAAACCAACATATACTTAGGGCAATTGCAGGGTCCCACGGTCATGTGATCGCCACTTGTGACCATCCCTGCTGACCTCCAACAAGTCACTGAAATAAGCCAGATTCACTTAATGACCGCCTGGTTTATTTAATGTCAGGGATTCACTCAACAACTGTGTCAAAAGAAAAAAAATTGGGTGCTACTCACTTAACAACTGCCTTGCTTAGAGACAGAAATTCTGGTCCCAATCGTGGTCGTAAGTCGAGGGCCACCTGTACTTGGCACCTCTTAAAGACCCAGAACGGAATCTGTCCATCCCTTTGTCCCTTGCATCGCCCTACTCCAAGCGGTGGCTTCCGCAGAGATGAGAAGAAAGCAGTTCGCACCGTCAACATGTGATAAACCTTCATATCTTCCAGCGATGGGTACACGGTTGACATGCCGGAAGCCGAGTCGCTGAAGAGAACCAATTGGAAAGGCACCAGGGGACACCGTCAAGGGTGAATCGTCCTAAATCGCCCAGTTTCTTTCCAGAGAAGATGTCCTTCTTGCTCAGCCCTATAATTAAAAACAATCAAACTAATGAGGCGTGTTTAAATCCGATTTGCATAAGTAAGTCAAACATTCCACAGCCAACTTGTTTTAATGCCGCCCCTTTTTTCTGATCTACAAATTCTAATTTTGCTCCTTTTGGGAAATTTTTTCTGCGTCTTGCAAATTGCAGACAATCCTCAACTTATGACCGTTGCAACATCTCCATGGTCCTGTGAAAATTAAGACACTGGGCAACTGGTTCCTATTTATGACGGTAGCCATGTCATATGATCCCCTATTGTGACCTTCTGACGAGCAAAGCAGGAAAATCAGATTCACTTAACAACTGTGTTACTCACTTAACAACTGCGGTGGTTCACGGAAGAACTGCGACACGAAAGGTCGTGAAACAGGACAAAGCACACTTAACTGTTTCGCTTTGCAACGGAGATTTGGGGCTCAGTTGGGAGTCGTAAATCAAGGACTGCTTGGCCTTGCTTTCATGTAATCCCATTGAAGATTTGACTTCAATTAAATGCACGATTAATACGATCCCAGGTCTTAAGAGAAGGAGAGATTAATCTAGTCACGGTTGCCAGAACAAAGAATAACAAGAGTTGGAAGGGACCTTGGAGGTCTTCTAGTCCAGCCCCTGCTCAAGCAGGAGATCCTTACAGAATGACAGAATAACAAGAGTTGGAAGGGACCTTGGAGGTCTTCTAGTCCAACCCTCTGCTCAAGCAGGAGACCCTTACAGAATGACAGAATAACAAGAGTTGGAAGGGACCTTGGAGGTCTTCTAGTCCAACCCTTTGCTCAAGCAGGAGACCCTTACAGAATTACAGAATAAAAGAGTTGGAAGGGACCTTGGAGGTCTTCTAGTCCAGCCCTCTGCTCAAGCAGGAGACCCTTACAGAATTACAGAATAAAAGAGTTGGAAGGGACCTTGGAGGTCTTCTAGTCCAGCCCCCTGCTCAAGCAGGAGACCCTTACAGAATGACAGAATAACAAGAGTTGGAAGGGACCTTGGAGGTCTTCTAGTCCAACCCCCTGCTCAAGCAGGAGACCCTTACAGAATGACAGAATAACAAGAGTTGGAAGGGACCTTGGAGGTCTTCTAGTCCAGCCCCCTGCTCAAGCAGGAGACCCTTACAGAATGACAGAATAACAAGAGTTGGAAGGGACCTTGGAGGTCTTCTAGTCCAACCCCCTGCTCAAGCAGGAGACCCTTACAGAATTACAGAATAAAAGAGTTGGAAGGGACCTTGGAGGTCTTCTAGTCCAGCCCTCTGCTCAAGCAGGAGACCCTTACAGAATGACAGAATAACAAGAGTTGGAAGGGACCTTGGAGGTCTTCTAGTCCAGCCCCCTGCTCAAGCAGGAGACCCTATACCATTTCAAATGGGTTTACAACCTCTTCTTAAAAACCTCCAGTGATGGAGCATTCACAACCTCTGGAGGCAAGTCGTTCCACTGGCTAATTGTTCTAATTGCCAGGAGATTGTCTATCTATCTCCTTAATTCTAGGTTGCTTCCCTCCCGAATTAGTTTCCATCCGTTGCTTCTTGTCCTGCCTTCAGGGGCTTTGGGGAAAGAATTCTCGTTTGGTTTTGTTTTTTTAAGGTAATTTTTATTTATTTTTGAACAAACACAAATAAAACAAAAATAGTAGAAAAAACATAAAAAGCCATTTTCCATTACAAATTACAAATTTTAAAAAAATGTGTCAGTTAATTACAAATTTCTATGCATTTCTTCCACGGTCCTCACTTGCTTTTCATGTCAATTATTACAATTATTATATCTCAATCTTAATGTAACTGACTGTTTTAACATCCTTTGATATGTAAAATATATATAATGGCATTCTATTAATAAGACAAACAAAGAAAAAAAAAGAATGAAGTTAGGAATAGAAATAATAAGGAAAACTAATCACTCTACATTATATCTTTTAAAAAGCGTACCAACCGGTCACACATAATTTTGTGTGCATCTCTAAAATGATTATTATTCATAAATAATCTCATTTTATACATTTTAAATCAGAAAGTTCATCATATATCTTAATATCATTACACCAAAATTCTCATCTAATATTCCAGATTTGGTCTATCTTCTTCTTCAAACCTGTACTCAAATCACAACCACATAATGGCATCCATTATCTGTTCCCAGGGCACACACACATATACATACACCTATATGAATGTTTCAATAATAATCTAAAACAATCTTAAATTTTTATGCATAATGATTAACTAGCTAGTAACCCTTCAATGATATTCTAAAACCATCTAATTAATTGTTAATCATCAAAGGATAACAATTTCCATTATTAACCAGTGTCTTTCCAAAGTCGAGTTAAACTTATCTCTCTTGCCATCTGTGGCCCTCGTCTCTTTCTATTCTTCTTTCCAGGTTTTTTGTAAATATCTTTTTGCACACAATTGTCCATTGTAACTCTCAAATAATAGCGCTGCCCATTTTCTATTTTAAATTCTCGTTTGGTTTTGAGTGTTGACATTCCCCAGGGAAGTTTCTCGAACATCCGAATTTCGTGGAAAAGAGGATTCCCAGTTTCACAAAACCAGAACTGAGAATCAGAATCATGCTGGAAGGGGCCTTGGAGGTCTTCTAGTCCAACCCCCTGT
>CM077644.1:3959887-3964887 GCA_039707465.1 Rhabdophis nuchalis | reverse complement strand
GCTGGACTAGAAGACCTCCAAGGTCCCTTCCAACTCTTGTTATTCTGTCATTCCGTAAGGGTCTCCTGCTTGAGCAGGGGGCTGAACTAGAAGACCTCCAAGGTCCCTTCCAACTCTTGTTATTCTGTCATTCCGTAAGGGTCTCCTGCTTGAGCAGGGGGCTGGACTAGAAGACCTCCAAGGTCCCTTCCAACTCTTGTTATTCTGTCATTCCGTAAGGGTCTCCTGCTTGAGCAGGGGGCTGGACTAGATGATCTCCAAGGTCCCTTCCAACTCTTGTTATTCTGTCATTCCGTAAGGGTCTCCTGCTTGAGCAGAGGGCTGGACTAGAAGATCTCCAAGATCCCTTCCAACTCTTGTTATTCTGTCATTCCGTAAGGGTCTCCTGCTTGAGCAGAGGGCTGGACTAGAAGACCTCCAAGGTCCCTTCCAACTCTTGTTATTCTGTCATTCCGTAAGGGTCTCCTGCTTGAGCAGGGGGCTGGACTAGAAGACCTCCAAGGTCCCTTCCAACTCTTGTTATTCTGTCATTCCGTAAGGGTCTCCTGCTTGAGCAGGGGGCTGGACTAGAAGACCTCCAAGGTCCCTTCCAACTCTTGTTATTCTGTCATTCCGTAAGGGTCTCCTGCTTGAGCAGGGGGCTGGACTAGAAGACCTCCAAGGTCCCTTCCAACTCTTGTTATTCTGTCATTCCGTAAGGGTCTCCTGCTTGAGCAGGGGGCTGGACTAGAAGACCTCCAAGGTCCCTTCCACTCTTGTTATTCTGTCATTCCGTAAGGGTCTCCTGCTTGAGCAGGGGGCTGGACTAGAAGACCTCCAAGGTCCCTTCCAACTCTTGTTATTCTGTCATTCCGTAAGGGTCTCCTGCTTGAGCAGGGGGCTGGACTAGAAGACCTCCAAGGTCCCTTCCAACTCTTGTTATTCTATCATTCCGTAAGGGTCTCCTGCTTGAGCAGGGGGCTGGACTAGATGACCTCCAAGGTCCCTTCCAACTCTTGTTATTCTGTCATTCCGTAAGGGTCTCCTGCTTGAGCAGAGAGCTGGACTAGAAGACCTCCAAGGTCCCTTCCAACTCTTGTTATTCTGTCATTCCGTAAGGGTCTCCTGCTTGAGCAGGGGGCTGGACTAGAAGACCTCCAAGGTCCCTTCCAACTCTTGTTATTCTGTCATTCCGTAAGGGTCTCCTGCTTGAGCAGGGGGCTGAACTAGAAGACCTCCAAGGTCCCTTCCAACTCTTGTTATTCTGTCATTCCGTAAGGGTCTCCTGCTTGAGCAGAGGGCTGGACTAGAAGACCTCCAAGGTCCCTTCCAACTCTTGTTATTCTGTCATTCTCTAAGGGTCTCCTGCTTGAGCAGGGGGCTGGACTAGAAGACCTCCAAGGTCCGTTCCAACTCTGTTATTCTGTCATTCCGTAAGGGTCTCCTGCTTGAGCAGAGGGCTGGACTAGAAGACCTCCAAGGTCCCTTCCAGCTCTATTCTGTTGCTGATCCTGCAAATCCAGCCCAACGGGGCTTCCTAACTGCTTTGCCATCCTTCCTGTGGGCACAACCCTACAGCTTGGGGCCAAGAACCTGTTTGCCCGAGTGGCTTTGGGATTTGTGTGGAAGGCTTAGATTCCAGATCCTCCACATCACCAACTGGTATTAAAGCCATTTCCGGAAAGTTTTCTTTTGCTGACGCAATACTCCCACACCTTGGGGGGGGGGGAGGCAGAAGTGAAGGTCCTTCTGGATCTTCATGACAGCCTGTAAAATTATTATCCGCGGTTCGAATCCCTAGCGCTGCATAACGGAGGGAGCCTCCGTGACTCGTCCCAGCTTCTGCCAACCTAGCAGTGCGAAAGCAGGTAAAAAATGCAGGGAGAAAAACAGGAGCCACCTTTGGTGGGAAGGGAACAGCATTCCGTGGGCCTTCAGCATTGAGTCACGCCGGCCACATGACCACAGAGACGTCTTCGGACAGCGCTGGCTCTTCGGCTTTGAAAGGGAGATGAGCACCGCCCTCTAGAGTCAGGAACGACTAACACAGATGTCTCAACTTTTACCTTAAAAATGTGATGGTGATTTTGAGTTTACTTCCAGGCCTGTTTGGACAAATTAGAGTTTTGCAAGAGGGTGTTGGCAGAATAGAGTTTGTGAATAGAGATTTGCTTAAATAGGAGCCAGCCGTGGGCAGCAGCTGCCCAAAAAGCCAACCCAGTTCTAGGCTGCATCTAGGCTGAATCAAGATCACGTGAAGGATTAATACCACTTTATAAGGCCTTGGGAAGGCCACACTTGGAATATTTGCACCCAGTTTTGGTCACCACGATGTAGAAAAGATGTGGAGACTCTAGAAAGAGTGCAGAGAAGAGCAACCAAGAGGATGAGGGGACTGGAGACTAAAACATACGAAGAACGGTTGCAGGAACTGGGAATGTCTAATTGAATGAAAAGAATGACCAGGGGAGACATGATAGCAGTCTTCCAATATCTCAGGGGTTGCCCCAAAGAAGAGAAAGTCAAACTATTCTCCAAAGGCCCTCAGGGCAGAACAAGAAGCAATGGGTGGAAACTAATCAAGGAGAGAAGCAACTTGAAATTAAGGAGAAATTTCCTGACAGTGAGAACAATTAACCAGTGGAACAGAAGTTGCCTCTAGAAGTTGTGAATGCCCCAACACTGGAAGTCTTTAAGAAGATGTTGGATAGTCATTTGTCTGAACTGGTGTAGGGTTTCCTGCCTAGGCAGGGGGTTAGACTAGAAGACCTCCAAGGACCCTTCCAACTTTGTTATTCTGTTAATTTTACAAGTCTCCCACCATCTCTTTTACAGTTCGAGAAATTACAGAGGAGTAATTTCTTTTTCCCTACCCGTTATGCAGCTCAGGGCTATGCTGTTCTTATTATCTGATCTCTTATCTAGGCAGCATCTCTTCATCTCATCTTCCAAGGCCAGTTGTTAACTGAGCCCCACCCAGTTTTAGGATCTTTTTTTTTTTTTTTGCTACAATGGCTAAGGGGATCAGAGCGGTTGTTGAGTGAATCATGCAGTCGTTAAGTGAAACTGGATTTCCCCCACTGACTTTGCTTGTCAAAAGCTAGGAATGTCACAAATAGCAACCCTGGGATGTTACAATCGTCATAAATACATGCGAATGAATTTTTTGATCACATAACTGTGGGGAAGCTGCAATGGTCATAACTACGAGGACCAATTATACATCACTTTTTTTCAGGGCTGCTGTTAGTTTGAAAGGTGCTAAACAAATAGTTGAAAGTTGAGGACTACCTGTGCTATATACATCATTGGGGATGCTCTTAGATTAGCAAGAGGAAGTTAAGTGATGGGGAACATAGAAAACTCTTAAAAGTTTGAAATCATTTTGCCAAGTCCTCCCCAAGCTTATCAGTTGGATTTAAAGTTGGCTTCTCCAATTAGCTCCACCAGGGGGCGCTTTGGTTCTGGCAACCCCTACAGTTGGCGCAGTGGTTAGAATGCAGTACTGCAGGCTGCTGACTGCCGGCTGCCTGCAATTTGGCAGTTTGATTCTCACCAGGCTCAAGGTGGGCTCAGCCTTCCGTCCTTCCGAGGTGGGTAAAATGAGGACCCAGATTGTTTGGGGTCAATAGGCTGACTCTGTAAACTGCTTAAAGAGGGATGGAAAGTACTGTGAAGTGGTATGTAAGTGCCATTGCTCTCTGTCTGTCTGTCTAGCACCTATCTATCTATCTATCTATCTATCTATCTATCTATCTACCTCTTATCTATCTATCTATCTATCTATCTATCTATCTATCTATCTATCTATCTATCTACCTCTTATCTATCTATCTATCTATCTACCTCTTATCTATCTATCTATCTATCTATCTATCTATCTATCTATCTATCTATCTATCTATCTATCTATCTATCATCTATCTATCTATCTATCTATCTATCTATCTATCTACCTCTTATCTATCTATCATCTATCTATCTATCTATCTATCTATCTATCTACCTCCTATCTATCTATCTATCTATCTATCTATCTATCTATCTATCTATCTATCTATCTATCTACCTCTTATCTATCTATCTATCTATCTATCTATCTATCTATCTATCTATCTACCTCTTATCTATCTATCTATCTATCTATCTATCTATCTATCTATCTACCTCCTATCTATCTATCTATCTATCTATCTATCTATCTATCTATCTATCTATCTACCTCTTATCTATCTATCATCTATCTATCTATCTATCTATCTATCTATCTATCTACCTCTTATCTATCTATCTATCTATCTATCTATCTATCTATCTATCTATCTACCTCCTATCTATCTATCTATCTATCTATCTATCTATCTATCTATCTATCTATCTACCTCTTATCTATCTATCTATCTATCTATCTATCTATCTATCTATCTATCTATCTATCTATCTACCTCTTATCTATCTATCTATCTACCTCCTATCTATCTATCTATCTATCTATCTATCTATCTATCTATCTATCTACCTCTTATCTATCTATCTATCTACCTCTTATCTATCTATCTATCTATCTATCTATCTATCTATCTATCTATCTATCTATCTATCTACCTCTTATCTATCTATCTATCTACCTCTTATCTATCTATCTATCTATCTATCTATCTATCTATCTACCTCTTATCTATCTATCTATCTATCTATCTATCTATCTATCTATCTACCTCCTATCTATCTATCTATCTATCTATCTATCTATCTATCTATCTATCTATCTACCTCTTATCTATCTATCTATCTATCTATCTATCTATCTATCTATCTATCTATCTATCTATCTATCTACCTACCTACCTACCTACCTACCTATCTATCTAGCTATCTATCTAGCTATCTATCTATCTATCTACCTCTTATCTATCTATCTATCTATCTATCTATCTATCTACCTCTTATCTATCTATCTATCTACCTCTTATCTATCTATCTATCTATCTATCTATCTACCTCTTATCTATCTATCTATC
>CM077644.1:3894887-3952387 GCA_039707465.1 Rhabdophis nuchalis | reverse complement strand
AAAAAGTGACTTATGACCGGTTTTCAAATTAAGGGCTGTTGCGGCATCCTCAAGGTCACACGATCAAAATTCAACTGGTTCATATTTACGACGGTCAGAGTGTGCCGAAGTCACAGGACTTTCTGACGAGCAAAGTCGATGGGGAAGGAAGGCAGATTCACTTAACGACCGTGTCGCTAACGTGGCAACGGCAGCGATTCCCTTGACAAGAAGGTGGCAAGAACGGTCGTAAAATGGAGCAAAGCTCGCTGAACTTTCTCACTTAGCGACAGAACTTTGGTGCTCAGATGGGGGGCCGCAAGTCAAGGACTGCTTGGCAAGGGGAGTTTATCTTGCACTACTAGATCGAAGGAAGAAATCGTAGTTTTGCACACCTGTGTATCCGGGGAATTGCTTGAGTTCCGTTTTCTGGATTGGCATAATTGAGTGAGGTCTGCGCCACCCCAAATCCTGAAGTATTACGTTGTATTAAGGTGTGGATTTTGGCTTTTTCCACTTCTCTGGTTAAAGGTGTTGTGTGTGCAAAACAGCAGGTAAGTGAATCGTGTGTCAGGCTGCGGTATTTCACACCAGCATCAATGGGCCACTTTTCGAGGGTGTAGCACCAAATCTGCCCTTTCCACGTCCTCCTGGTCCAATTGATGTGACGTTGTTTAGCCTACAGAGATTCTCATTCCTCTAGGCCAGTGTTTCTCAACCTTGGCGACTTGAAGTTCTGTGGACTTCAATTCCCAGAATCCCCCAGCCAGCACAGCTGGCTGGGGGATTCTGGGAGTTGAAGTCCACAGGACTTCAAGTCATCGAAGTTGAGGAACAAGGCAACTGGCAGTTGGAACAGAGTTCCTTTCAGGTGGGGAGAGGGAGTACAACTCCTTAGCATCAGAGTGTGTTAATATAAGGCAACTGGCAGTTGGAACAGAGTTCCTTTCAGGTGGGAAGAGGGAGTACAACTCCTTAGCATCAGAGCGTGTTAATATAAGGCAACTGGCAGTTGGAACAGAGTTCTTTTCAGGTGGGGAGGGGGAGTACAACTCCTTAGCATCAGAGCATGTAATATAAGGCAACTGGCAGTTGGAACAGAGTTCTTTTCAGGTGGGGAGAGGGAGTAAGCATCAGAGCGTGTTAATATAAGGCAACTGGCAGTTGGAACAGAGTTCCTTTCAGGTGGGGAGAGGGAGTAAGCATCAGAGCGTGTTAATATAAGGCAACTGGCAGTTGGAACAGAGTTCCTTTCAGGTGGGGAGAGGGAGTAAGCATCAGAGCGTGTTAATATAAGGCAACTGGCAGTTGGAACAGAGTTCTTTTCAGGTGGGGAGAGGGAGTACAACTCCTTAGCATCAGAGCGTGTTAATATAAGGCAACTGGCAGTTGGAACAGAGTTCTTTTCAGGTGGGGAGAGGGAGTACAACTCCTTAGCATCAGAGCGTGTTAATATAAGGCAACTGGCAGTTGGAACAGAGTTCTTTTCAGGTGGGGAGGGGGAGTACAACTCCTTAATATCACAGCTGGCTGGGGGATTCTGGGAGTTGAAGTCCACAGGACTTAAAAGTCGCCAAGGTTGAGAAACACCGACCTAGGCCATGGTTGTTCCAAAGATGGTTTTTCCAAAAAAGCAAATGGACTTTCTTAAGGTTTTTTTTCCCCCCCTTGAAAATGTTTTGCTTCTCATCGAGAAACCAATAAAGTCCAGTTGCCATTTGAAAAAGCAACTTTGGAACAGGCCAAGATGTTGTTTCTCACGCTAGAGCACTTAGGGTGCCTAATCTCTTGTTAAAAACCTCCAGTGGTGAAGCAACCACCACTTCTGGTGGCAAGCAGTTCCACTGGTTCATTGTCCTCACTAGTAGGAAATTTCTCAATTCCAGGTTGCTTCGGTCCTTGGTGAGTTTCCATCATTTGCTTCTTCTGCCTTCTGGAGCTTTGGAGAATAGCTTGACCCCCCTCTTCTTTTCTGGTAGCCCCTCAAATACTAGAAAGGCTGCTATCATGTCACCCCTGGTCCTTGGTTTTTAAGGGTTGCCCTGGTTAATGCTGCAGTGATCCAGGCAACACGCAAGGAACATGGATGCCAGGAAGGTCCTAGGCTGGGCATCTGGGTTTAACTACCAGGGTAGGGAGGGGGTGGGGGGGCTCCCCAAGAAGGTCCTTTGGGGACAAGCCAGCTCCAAACAGCCGGAGATAATGGCTGACCTCTCTCCCAGCACAAGCAAGGTCAGCCCTGGTAAACAAGCAGTGGCTTTTTCCGGGAATCGGACTGCTTAGGAAGGGGGAGGAGGGGGAGTTTCGCGATGAAAGGAGAGGAGAAAGAAAGAAAGAAAGAAAGAAAGAAAGAAAGAAAGAAAGAAAGAAAGAAAGAAAGAAAGAAAGAAAGAAAGAAAGAAAGAAAGAAAGAAAGAAAGAAAGAAAGAAAGAAAGAAAGAGGTGGGAGGGTGGTATTGATGAGGGAGAGGAGGGAGGTGAGAGATGGGAAAGACAAAGAAAAGGAAGAACGAAAGGGAGAGAAGAAAGGAAGGAAAGAAAAAGAAAGAAAGAAAGAAAGAAAGAAAGAAAGAAAGAAAGAAAGAAAGAAAGAAAGAAAGAAAAAGGTGGGAGGGTGGTATTGAGGAAGGAGAGGTGAGAGACGGGAAAGACAAAGAAAAGGGAGGAGGGAGAGAGGAAGAACGAAAGGGAGAGAAGAAAGGAAGGAAAGAAAAAAGAGAAAGAAAGAAAGAAAGAAAGAAAGAAAGAAAGAAAGAAAGAAAGAAAGAAAGAAAGAAAGAAAGAGGTGGGAGGGTGGTATTGATGAGGGAGAGGAGGGAGGTGTGAGATGGGAAAGGCAAAGAAAAGAAAGGAGGAAAGGGAGGGAAGGAAGGAAGGAAGAGAAAGAAAGGATGGAAGAAAGCAAAAAGGATTTGGAGTTTAAGAATCTTCTGGAGTCAACAGCATCATTGAATAACAGGATGCCAGAGTTGGAAGGGACCTTCGAGGTCTTCTAGTCCAACCCTCTTGCTAGAGACCTTATATCCGTGATGGCGAACATGCGGCACATGTGCTACAGGCGGCACACAGAGACATTTGCCAGGACACGCCAGGCATTGCCCTGTCAGCTGTAGCGTGCATGCGTGTGCTGGCCAGTTGACTTTCGCCTTCTTTTGAGGCCCTTTTTTCAGCCTCCGGAGCGCGAGAAACTGGCCCTAGGGGCAAACCGGAAGTTCAGGAGCGGACTTCCTGTTTGCTCCTAGGGCTGTTTGTCGCCCTCCGGGGCCTCCAGGCGGCTTCCTTGAAAGTGGAGGGAGAAAAACAACCCTAGGAGCAAACAGGAAGTCCGCTCCTGAACTTCCGGTTTGCCTGTAGGGCCAGTTTCTCGCGCTCCGGAGGCTTCCGGGAAACCAGTGGTGGAGCCACAACCTGATTTACAACCATTCCTTTAGCGGCCGCTCAAAGTTACAACGGCACTTTGGGGGGGGGGGGGGGACTGACAACCATTTTCCACACTTAACAACCGCTGCAGCATCCCCGCGGTTACGGGATCAAAATTCAGACGCTTGGCAACTGGCATGTACTTAGGACGGTTTTGCTGCGTCCTGGGGTCACGTGACCCCTCCCCCTCTTTGGAGACCTTCAGATAAGCCAGTCAACGGAGAAAGCCAGATCCGCTTAACAACCGCACGACTCACTTAGCAACGGCAGCGATCGGCCTCACGACTGTGGCGAACGGACGTCGTCAAATGGCAGATCAAAGCTCCCTTATCCAACGTCTCGCTTAGCCACAGGAATTTCAGAATCGATTCTGGTCGTTAAGTCGAGGACTAACGAGTTAATATGTATGTATGTGTATATATGTATATGTATGTGTGTATGTATGGTTGTCTATGCATGTGTGCATGTATGTGTATGTGAATGCACGTGTGTGTATGTATGTTTGTATGCATATATGCATGTATATATGTATATGTATATATAGATAATTGTTTTCACAACTTCCTGTTAGGGCCCCATTAAGGGAGACATGCTGTTTCCCTCTCTGCCTTTCGGCTCATCACCAGAGACCATCTAGACAGAGAACCATGTTTAGTTACGTTGTGTAATTTTTTTTAGATATGTGTGTTAGTTTTATGAGCTGATCAATAAATTTAAATTTGAGAGACCAAGATAGATCTATTTCGAGCTCATTAGCTCTCATCAGCTGGCCATACCTCACTGGGATTCGAATGTATATATGTATGTATATGTATAGGTATGTATGTGTATGTGCATATGTATATGTATCTGTATGTATGTATATGCATGTGTGCATGTATGTATGTGTTTGTATGCATGTATGTCTGTATAGGTATGTATGTGTATGTATATGTATCTGTGTTTGTATGTTTGTATATGCATGTATATATGTATGTCTGCATAGGTATGTATATCTATGTATAGGTATGTATGTGCATATATGTATATATGTATGTATGTATGTATGTGTGTGTGTATATATGTATGTATGTGTATGTATGTATATGTGTGTCTATGTGGATATGTATGTGTATATATGTATGTCTATGTGTAGATATGTATGTGTATGTATGTGTGTATATATGTATGTATGTCTATGTATAGGTATGTATGTATGTGTATATATGTATGTGTATGTATAGGTATGTATGTATGCATATGTATGTACATGTATGTATGTATATGTGTATGTGTGTTTATATATGTGTCTATGTCTATGTCTATGTATGTCTGTGTATCCAAAGAAAGCCAATGGCCACCAGCCCTGGGAGGGGTTTGAGAAAAGCTGGATAAAGCATTTTTATTGCAGTAATAAAACTCTATACGTTCACATGATGATGAGGAGGAGGAGGAAGAGGAGGAAGAGGAGGAAGGGCGTGGCAAGAAGAGGGCAGTGGCGATTCTCTTACCAAAACTCACAAGGGTGGGGAGGGAAGGGGAGGGCCGGAGAGGGAGGGGGGTGAAGGGGTGGCATATGGGGTGGGGGTGGGGGTGGGGGGTCGCAAGAGCTACAGACGACCAGCATCAGTTTTTTTCCATAGAGAACCTAACGGGCATTTTGGGTGGGTGGGTTGAGTGGCTGGGAAGGGGAAGGGCAGGATGTTTCTCTCCCCTCCCCACCCCCACCCACTCCTCACTTTACGGCGAACAGCAGGACTGGAGTTTCGCTCGTCGTCGTTGGATTGCTGGAAGTTTTTTTTAAAAAAGTCTCCGGGGAGGGGTTGAGAAATAAATTAATTGAGCTTTAAAAGCCACAGATCTCGTCTCGTGGCGAGAAAAACCGTCTTTCCCCTTGGATGGAAGTGGTTTTGGGGGAGGGAGGAATGGGGGGGGGGGAGGAAGGACGTAGGACCCTCGGATGTCAACTTAGGGCTGGTAGGGAGGGGGGATTCCCCTTTCTAAAGCCCCTCCGACGGGCTTCGGTTGGGGGGGGGGGAGGATTTTCCAGCAACGTTTTATACACAATCCTTGCAAAAAAAAAAAAGAGAGATTTTTTTTTTACAGAAGGAGAACCAACAATTGGACACAACTCAAGCCTGCAACCCCCCCTCCCCAAATAATAAGATTAAAGGACGTGATTGTGTGTGTCCCCCCTCCCTCCCAACCCACAACCCACCCAAAATAATAATAATAACAATAATAATAATAACAACAATAAGAGCAGAGGTTTATAGCACAGAGCAGTTTGGGGACCACCGACGCGCGGCCCCTTTAAGACGGGGCGGACTTCGACTCCCAGAATTCCTCAGCCAGAAGGATTCTGGGAGTCGAAGTCCGCCGGTCTTAAAGGGGCCGCGTTATGGGTTTTTCGCGTCGGATTCAAAACAAAATAATAATAATAATAATAATAATAATAATAATAACAATAATGGCCAGAGGAGGAGAAAGGAGGAAGCGAAGGAACCGAGCGGCTCAAAAACATTCAAATTGGGGCGGAGGGCGACACCGAGAGAGTGGCGGGTAGCCGGGGAAGCTCCATACAAGGCGGTGTGCGTTCGTCTCGAAGCGAAGGTCTCTGGGGTCCTCCGGGGGCCGGACCTGGGGAGGGAAGATCAAGAGCGTGGATTGGGGGCTGCCCTCCCTCCGGAGGGAGACTTGGGGGGAGAGGGGGGTGGGATTAGTTCACCAGGACGTGGCCAGTTTCCCCGCCTCGTGGTGTCCCACACAGGGAAGGGGTGCGTAAAGTTGTGATTTAAACACACTCTGAGTTGGGGGGCTTTCTCGCAGACGTTTCGCGACCCAGCTAGGGAACAGTATCAGTGCTAGAAGGGAGTGGGGGTTTGCGAAGAGAAGTGGGAGGGGGAGGAAGAGGAGGAGGGTGGCAAATAACTATGGGGTCCTTGGTGCTCTCTGAGCTGTGGGAGGGGGGGGGGTTCTCGCAGACATTTCTCGACCCAGCTAGGGAACAATATCAGTGCTAGAAGGGAGTGGGGGTTTGCAAAGAGAAGTGGGAGGGGGAGCAGGGGGAGGAGGAGGAGGGTGGAAAATAACTATGGGATCCTTGGTGCTCTCTGAGCTGGAGGGGGTTTCTTGCAGACGTTTCTCGACCCAGCTAGGGAACAATATCAGTGCTAGAAGGGAGTGGGGGTTTGCAAAGAGGAGGAGGAAAATAACTATGGGGTCCTTGGTGCTCTCTGAGCTGGGGGGAGGGTGTGTTTCTTGCAGACGTTTCGTGACCCAGCTAGGGAACGTCATCAGCGTAAAACCAAAAGATGAATCAAGGAAACAGCAAGAAACCTCCCACAGATACTGACAGGGCGAGCTACATGTATATAAACAGAGAGCACACCCCACTCCCTGCTAGCACGGAGGATGTTCCCTAGCTGGGTCGCGAAACGTCTTCCACAAAGCCACCCAGCTCATAGAGCAACCAGGGACCCCACAGTTCCCCCCCTTACTCTTCCTCCTTCTCCTCCTCTTCCTCCTCCTCTACTCCACACACCCCACTCCCTGCTAGCACTGAGGATGTTCCCTAGCTGGGTCGCGAAACGTCTTCCACAAAGCCACCCAATTCAGAGAGCAACCAGGGACCCCACAGTTCCCCCCCTTACTCTTCCTCCTTCTCCTCCTCTTCCTCCTCCTCTACTCCACACACCCCACTCCCTGCTAGCACTGAGGATGTTCCCTAGCTGGGTCGCGAAACATCTTCCACAAAGCCACCCAATTCAGAGAGCAACCAGGGACCCCACCGTTCTCCCCCTTACTCTTCCTCCTTCTCCTCCTCTTCCTCCTCTTCCTCCTCCTCTACTCCACACACCCCACTCCCTTCTAGCACTGATGGTGTTCCCTAGTTGGGTCATGAAACACCTGCAAAACCAGCAAGCTCAAAGAGCAACCAAGACCCCAGTCATTGCCCTCTTCTCTTCTCCCCCACTCCTCTTCTCCTTCTATCCCTTTCTCCTTCACTATCACACCTTCTCCCCTCCTCCTCTTTGCAAATCCTCTTCTAGCACTGAGGATGTAACCTAGTTGGGTCACGAAGCGTCTGCCACAAACCCACCCAATTCAGAGAGCAACCAGGGACCCCACAGTTCTCCCCCTTACTCTTCCTCCTTCTCCTCCTCTTCCTCCTCCTCTACTCCACACACCTCACTCCCTGCTAGCACTGAAGATGTTCCCTAGCTGGGTCGCGAAACGTCTTCCACAAAACCACCCAGCTCAGAGAGCAACCAGGGACCCCACCGTTCAACCCTGAGCTTCAAAGGTCTCTTCCATCGGGACACCTTGTTCTACCAAGCCGACAGACACCCCCCACCCCACCCCCAATACCAACATCAAAAGGGCCCCCTTCCCCCAATCAGCACCCACCCACCCCACAATGCCCAATTTGGCCAAGGCCACAGCCCGGCCTCTAGCCGGAGGGGTCCTTTACCCCAGAGCAGGGAAATGGGAGGGCGGAGGCCTCTGGGTCATTCCATCTTTAGAAGCTCGACGTCAAAAATTAGGGTGGCGTTGGGTGGGATGATGCCAGGGTGACCGGTGGCCCCGTAAGCGTAATCTGGAGAGATGATCATCTTGGCTCTCTGGCCGACGCTCATCTGGGGAAAGAGAGAAAGAGGGAGAGGTTAAAGAGAAGACGCTCTGGGCTCAAATGAAGACCGTGGAAATCCTGGCATGAAGAGACTGTGCGGATGGGAGTTAACTCAGGATGGGTGTTTCTCATCCTTGGGATCTTGCAGGCGTGTGGACTTCAACTCCCAGAATTCCCTCGCCGGCTGGCTTATTTGTTTTCTTGGCAGACCTCTCATGGCCCACCTGGGTAACATCATCAGGGCTAGAAGGGAGAAGGGGTGGGTGGATATGAAGATAGATGAGAGACAGAGAGAGATAAGATAGACAGAAAGATGATAGTTATGCACATACAAGATGGATGGATGGATGGATGGAAGAACAGACAGACAGAGATAGAAGATAGATAGATAGATAGATAGATAGATAGATAGATAGATAGATAGATAGATAGATAGATAGATAGATAGATAGATAGATAGATAGATAGGACAATAGAAGATAGATATTAGATAGATAGATAGATAGATAGACGCCGCCCTGGGTCCATTTGGAGAAGGGCGGGGTATAAATTTAATAAATAATAATAATAATAAGATAGATAGATAGATAGATAGATAGATAGATAGATAGATAGATAGATAGATAGATAGATAGATAGATAGATAGATAGATAGATAGATAGATAGATAGATAGATAGATAGATAGATAGATAGGACAATAGAAGATAGATATGAGATAGATAGATAGAATAGAATAGAATAATTTAATTAGAATAGAATAATTTAATTTATAGACCGCTCCTCTCCCCGTAGGGACTCGGAGCGGTGCACAGGGAAAACTAAAACCACAATACAATAAATATACAAATATAATTAAGAACAAATTAAATCTGGGCCTGTGCTAAAATCCCCTTAACATGCTAAAATACCCAATTAAAACAGCTAGACCCTGTAGAGAGAGGCTACCCAAAGCCGGCCAAACGGAAAAGATGAGTTTTTAATTTCAGACGGAAGGAGCGGAGGTCCGTGGTCGTTCTAATATCGGCGGGAAGGTCGTTCCAGAGGGCCGGGCCCGCCACAGAGAGAGCCCTTCCCCTGGGCGTCGCCCGCTGACAGAGTCTAGTGGACGGCACCCGGAGAAGTCCCTCTCTGTGGGAGCGAATCGGCCATGAGGATGTATGAGGCAGGATCCGATCCCGCAGATAGCTAGGTCCCGAGCCATGGAGCGCTTTAAAAATGATGACTAATACCTTGAAGCGCACCCGGAAGACGACAGGCAGCCAGTGCAGCTCGCGCAGAAGTGGAGTTATGTGGGTAAACCTCGAGGTTCCCATAATTGCTCGCACGGCTGCATTCTGAACTAGCTGAAGCCTCCGGGTGCACCTCAAGGGAAGCCCCATGTAGAGAGAGTTACAATAGTCCAGTCGCGATGTCACGAGCGCATGAGTGACTGTGCGAAGGGCGTCCCGATCCAATAGGGGGCGCAACTGGCGAACCAGGCGAACCTGGTAAAACGCCCTCCTGGCCACGGCTGTCACTTGATCTTCCATGGACAGCCGGGCATCCAGGAGGACACCCAAGTTGTGCGCCCCATCCACAGGGGCAAGATGTTCGCCCCCTATGGCCAGAGATGGAGATAGATAGATAGATAGATAGATAGATGATAGATAGATAGATAGATAGATAGATAGATAGATAGATAGATAGATAGATAGATGATAGATAGATAGATAGATAGATAGATAGATAGATAGATAGATAGATAGATGATAGATAGATAGATAGATAGATAGATAGATAGATAGATAGATAGATAGATAGATAGATAGATAGATAGACAGATAGATGATAGATAGATAGATAGATAGATAGATAGATAGATAGATAGATAGATAGATAGATAGATAGATAGATAGATAGATAGATAGATAGACAGACAGACAGATAGATGATAGATAGATAGATAGATAGATAGATAGATAGATAGATAGACAGATAGATGATAGATAGATAGATAGATAGATAGATAGATAGATAGATAGATAGATAGATAGATAGATAGATAGATGATAGATAGATAGATAGATAGATAGATAGATAGATAGATAGATGATAGATAGATAGATAGATAGATAGATAGATAGACAGATAGATGATAGATAGATAGATAGATAGATAGATAGATAGATAGATAGATAGATAGACAGATAGATGATAGATAGATAGATAGATAGATAGATAGATAGATAGATAGATAGATAGATAGATAGATGATAGATAGATAGATAGATAGATAGATAGATAGATAGATAGATAGACAGATAGATGATAGATAGATAGATAGATAGATAGATAGATAGATAGATAGATAGATAGATAGATAGATAGATAGACAGATAGATGATAGATAGATAGATAGATAGATAGATAGATAGATAGATAGATAGACAGATAGATGATAGATAGATAGATAGATAGATAGATAGATAGATAGATAGATAGATAGATAGATAGATAGATAGATAGATAGACAGATAGATGATAGATAGATAGATAGATAGATAGATAGATAGATAGATAGATAGACAGATAGATGATAGATAGATAGATAGATAGATAGATAGATAGATAGATAGATAGATAGATAGATAGATAGATAGATAGATGATAGATAGATAGATAGATAGATAGATAGATAGATAGATAGATAGATAGATAGATAGATAGATAGATAGATAGATAGATAGATAGACAGATAGATGATAGATAGATAGATAGATAGATAGATAGACAGATAGATGATAGATAGATAGATAGATAGATAGATAGATAGATAGATAGATAGATAGATAGACAGATAGATGATAGATAGATGATAGATAGATAGATAGATAGATAGATAGATAGATAGATAGATAGATAGATAGATAGATAGATAGATAGATAGACAGATAGATGATAGATAGATGATAGATAGATAGATAGATAGATAGATAGATAGATAGACAGATAGATGATAGATAGATAGATAGATAGATAGATAGATAGATAGATAGATAGATAGATAGATAGATAGATAGATAGATGATAGATAGATAGATAGATAGATAGATAGATAGATAGATAGATAGATAGATAGATAGACAGATAGATGATAGATAGATAGATAGATAGATAGATAGATAGATAGATAGATAGATAGATAGATAGATAGACAGACAGACAGATAGATGATAGATAGATAGATAGATAGATAGATAGATAGATAGACAGATAGATGATAGATAGATAGATAGATAGATAGATAGATAGATAGATAGATAGATAGATAGATGATAGATAGATAGATAGATAGATAGATAGATAGATAGATAGATAGATAGATAGATAGATAGATAGATAGATAGATAGATAGATAGATAGACAGATAGATGATAGATAGATAGATAGATAGATAGATAGATAGATAGATAGATAGACAGATAGATGATAGATAGATAGATAGATAGATAGATAGATAGATAGATAGATAGATAGATAGATAGATAGATAGATAGATGATAGATAGATAGATAGATAGATAGATAGATAGATAGATAGACAGATAGATGATAGATAGATAGATAGATAGATAGATAGATAGATAGATAGATAGATAGATAGATAGATAGATAGATAGATAGATAGATAGACAGATAGATGATAGATAGATAGATAGATAGATAGATAGATAGATAGATAGATAGACAGATAGATGATAGATAGATAGATAGATAGATAGATAGATAGATAGATAGATAGATAGATAGATAGATAGATAGATAGATAGATAGACAGATAGATGATAGATAGATAGATAGATAGATAGATAGATAGATAGACAGATAGATGATAGATAGATAGATAGATAGATAGATAGATAGATAGATAGATAGATAGATAGATAGATAGATAGATAGATAGATGATAGATAGATAGATAGATAGATAGATAGATAGATAGATAGATAGATAGATAGATAGATAGACAGATAGATGATAGATAGATAGATAGATAGATAGATAGATAGACAGATAGATGATAGATAGATAGATAGATAGATAGATAGATAGATAGATAGATAGATAGATAGACAGATAGATGATAGATAGATGATAGATAGATAGATAGATAGATAGATAGATAGATAGATAGATAGATAGATAGATAGATAGATAGACAGATAGATGATAGATAGATGATAGATAGATAGATAGATAGATAGATAGATAGATAGACAGATAGATGATAGATAGATAGATAGATAGATAGATAGATAGATAGATGATAGATAGATAGATAGATAGATAGATAGATAGATAGATAGATAGATAGATAGATAGACAGATAGATGATAGATAGATGATAGATAGATAGATAGATAGATAGATAGACAGATAGATGATAGATAGATAGATAGATAGATAGATAGATAGATAGATAGATAGATAGATAGATAGACAGATAGATGATAGATAGATGATAGATAGATAGATAGATAGATAGATAGATAGATAGATAGATAGATAGATAGATAGACAGATAGATGATAGATAGATAGATAGATAGATAGATAGATAGACAGATAGATGATAGATAGATAGATAGATAGATAGATAGATAGATAGATAGATAGATAGACAGATAGATGATAGATAGATAGATAGATAGATAGATAGATAGATAGACAGATAGATGATAGATAGATAGATAGATAGATAGATAGATAGATAGATAGATAGACAGATAGATGATAGATAGATAGATAGATAGATAGATAGATAGATAGATAGATAGATAGATAGATAGATAGATAGATGATAGATAGATAGATAGATAGATAGATAGATAGATAGATAGATAGATGATAGATAGATAGATAGATAGATAGATAGATAGATAGATAGATAGATAGATAGATAGATAGACAGATAGATGATAGATAGATAGATAGATAGATAGATAGATAGATAGATAGATAGATAGATAGATAGATAGATAGATAGATAGATAGATAGATAATCCTGGCCTTCGGAGGCAACCACCCTACCTGGGCGACTCCTTCTTCCCAGCCGCGGATGACTTCCTGTTTGCCCATCACGAACTTGAAGGGCTTCCCCCGGTCGCGAGACGAGTCAAATTTCTTCCCGTCTTCCAGCATCCCTGCAAGGAGGAGCAAAATGGAGCTTTTTCCCCCCTCTTCGAGCAGCGAGAGGAAGCAGAGGAGGAGCTGCACGAAGAGAAGAGCTGGGGGAGAATTCAGACACAGGGGAAGAAAAGGACTCGGGTTTAGGTCAGGGACATTCAAGACAGAATAACAGAACAATTGGAAGGGACCTTGGAGGTCTTCTAGTCCAGCCCCCTGCTCAAGCAGGAGACCCTTACAGAATGACAGAATAACAAGAGTTGGAAGGGACCTTGGAGGTCTTCTAGTCCAGCCCTCTGCTCAAGCAGGAGACCCTTACAGAATGACAGAATAACAAGAGTTGGAAGGGACCTTGGAGGTCTTCTAGTCCAGCCCTCTGCTCAAGCAGGAGACCCTTACAGAATGACAGAATAACAAGAGTTGGAAGGGACCTTGGAGGTCTTCTAGTCCAGCTCAATTAGGAAATTCTATGCCATCTCAGATACATAGCAGCCCAATCTCTTCTTAAAGCCTTCCGGACCCTCAACTTCAAGAGGCAAGTAGTTCCACTGGTTAATTGCTCTGGAACATCCACAGAGGATTCCCCCAAGCAAAATTCAGCCGTGGCAGCATTTCCATGGTCACAATTAAAATTCAGACGCTTAGCAACTGATTCGTATTTACGACGGTCGCAGCGACCCGTGTGTGTGTGTGTGATACAATCCCCTTTGGTGACGTCCAGACAAGCAAAGTCAATGGGGAATCCAGATTCGCTTAGCCACCGGGCTACCAAATTTAATACCTGCAGCGGTTCACTTAACGAAGGCGGTGAGGAAAGTCGTAAAGGGGTCAAAACAAAGTGGCTGCAAGTCAAGGACTACCTGTATTTTATGTTTTACGTTCTGTTTCAGGTCAGCACGTCTGTGGGGATGTCTTGGAAACTCCTGGTTTCTTGCCTGCAAATCATTTTGGCACAGGCCCCTTAACTAAATTAATCTTTATTGTCCTAGTTTTCAGAAATGTAGAACAAGAGGAAGGAAGAAGGGAAATTACTTGAATGATTGAGTGACAAAAGAGTACAGAGAAGAGCAACAAAGAGGATGAGGGGACTGGAGGCTCAAACATATGAAGAACGGTTGCAGGAACTGGGTAGGTCTAGTTTGATGAAAAGAAGGACCAGGGGAGACAGGATAGCAGCCTTCCAATATCTCAGGGGTTGCCCCAAAGAAGAGGGAGTCAAGCTATTCTCCAAAGCATCTGAGGGCAGAACAAGAAGCAATGGGTGGAAACTAATCCAGGAGAGAAGCAACTTAGAACTAAGGAGGAATTTCCTGACAGTGAGAACAATTAACCAGTGGAACAGAAGTTGCCTCCAGAAGTTGTGGATGCCCCAACACTGGAAGTCTTCAAGAAGAGGTTGGATAGCCATTTGTCTGAAATGGTATAGGACTTCCTGCCTAGGCGGTGGGTTGGACTAGATGACCTCCAAGGTCCCTTCTAACTCTGCTGTTGTATTGTATTGTATTGTGCTTGAATGATTGAATGACAAAAGAGTGCAGAGAAGAGCAACCAAGAGGATTTTAGGGGCCTGGAAGCTAAAACATATGAAGAACGGTTGCAGGAAATGGGTAGGTCTAGTTTAATGAGAAGAAGGACGAGGGTTCTTTTTCTAGTCACTCTTTTCATTCAACTTTTCATTAAATACCCCATTTCTGCAACCGTTCTTCATATGTTTCGTCCTCCAGTCCCCTAATCCTCTTTGTTGCTCTTCTCTGCACTCTTTCTAGAGTCTCCACATCTTTTCTACATCGTGGTGACCAAAACTGGATGCAAATATTCCCCGTGTGGCCTTCCCAAGGCCTTATAAAGTGGCATTAACCCTACACGGGATCTGGATTCTCTCCCTCTGTTGATGCAGCCTAGAACTGGGTTGGCTTTTTGGGCAGCTGCTGCCCACGGCTGGCTCCTATTTAAGCAGATCTCTATTCACAAACCCTATTCTGCCAACAACCTCTTGCAAAAGTCTAATTTGTTCAAACAGGCCTGGAAGTAAACTCAAAATCACCATCACATCTTTAAGGTAAAAGTTGAGACATCTGTGTTAGTCGTTCCTGACTCTAGAGGGCGGTGCTCATCTCCCTTTCAAAGCCGAAGAGCCAGCGCTGTCCGAAGACGTCTCTGTGGTCATGTGGCCGGCATGACTCAACGCCGAAGGCCCACGGAGCGCTGTTCCCTTCCCACCAAAGGTGGCTCCTGTTTTTCTCCCTGCATTTTTTACCTGCTTTCTGACTGCTAGATTGGCATAAGCTGGGACGAGTCACGGGAGCTCCCTCCGTTATGCGGCGCTGGGGATTCGAACCGCCGAACGGCCGACCTTTCCGATCGACAAGCCACCCGGTCCCTTCCATCCCATTTTGAGGCTGCTCCAAATTTGAGTCCATCGTCTTGACAGCTAATCTGATGCCTGATTTTAAGGGCACAGGCCATCATTATTTCATATCTGGGCCGCTGGCCTTCCCCCTCGGTGGCTGAAGACTTCGCAGAGGAATCCAGCCGCACAAAGAAAGCAAAGCAAGATGCAACAGCCCCACAAATGGGACCGGTATCCCGGGGCAACGGTTGAGTGCGTGTGCGTGCAAGTTGGAAGCTGAATGAAGAATTTGGAGGGGGGTTTTTTTCCCCTCAAGAGAGACAGACGGGCGGGTGGGCGTTGCTCCTTCACTCTGCCCTGCTTGGCCGGTTGCCCAGCAGAGCCTGCGAAGGCCGTGGGGCACCAGGAATGAATAACAGAATAACAAGAGTTGGAAGGGGCCTTGGAGGTCTTCTAGTCCAGCCCTCTGCTCAAGCAGGAGACGCTTACGGAATTACAGAATAACAAGAGTTGGAAGGGGTCTTCGAGGTCTTCTAGTCCAGCCCTCTGCTCAAGCAGGAGACCCTATACCACTTCAGACAAATGGCTGTCCAACATCTTCTTAAAGACTTCCAGTGTTGGAGCCTTCACAACTTCTAGAGGCAAGCTGTTCCACTGATTCATTGTTCTAACTGTCAGGAAATTTCTCCTTATTTCTAAGTTGCTTCTCCCCTTGATTAGTTTCCACCCATTGCTTTCATTACCAAACTAAGCATTAGTGCTAGAAGGCAGTGGGAATTGAGGAGGAGGAGGACTCCTCTCTTCCTCCTCTTCTCTCCTCCCCTCTGCTTCTCCCTTCTTCTTCTCCTCTGCTCCTCTTTTTCTCCAATCTGCAAGCCCCACTCCGTTTTAGCACTGAAGATGTTAAGCCCCAAGTGCCCCACAGTTCTCCTCATTTCCTTCTCCTTTCCTCTCCTCCTCCTCTTTCCCTCTTCTCCCCCTTTTCCTCCTCCCCTCTTCTCCTCCTTTCCTTTTCTCCTCCCCTCCTTCTTTCCCTTTTTCTCCTCCCCTCCTCCTTCACTTTCCCTCTTCCTCTTCCCTTCTTCTCCTCCCCTCCTCCTCCTGTCCTCCCCTCTTCTTCGCCTCCCTCTTCCCCTCCTTTCCTTTTTTCGTCTTCCTCTCTTCCCTTCCCCCCCCACTCCTCCTCCAAATCTGCAAACCCCACTCCCTTCTACCACTGATGGTGTTAAGCCCAGAGAGCACCAAGGACCCCCACAAGTTCAACCTTGAGACACAAATATCCTCTTCTATCAGCACCTCCAAAAGGTCTTGTTTTCCCCCATTTGGCCCTTGGCAAAGAGTCATTCAGCTGGAGGACATCAGCCTAGAGATAAGGTCTCACCCCAGGCGGGTGGAAGTCCCCCTTGCCAGGGTCCCCGGGACACCCAGTGGCCAATCCACCCACCCAACCGGTCCTCTTCGCCCATTCATTCCATCCAAAAGAATGGCTTGTGACGGGAATCCGGCCACTCAAAAGCAATCCAAGATTAGCAGAAGAGGGGGAAGGATTGGGACAGGAAGGGACCCTGCAGGTCATCTAGTCCAACCCCCCCACCCAAGCAGGAGACCCTACGCCGTTTCCGACAGATGGAAGTCCGGTCTCTTCTGGAAAGCCTCCAGGGATGAAGCTCCCACAACTTCTGAAGGCAACTTCTGTTCCATGGGTGGATTGTTCTCACTGGTGGTATGCGAGAAAATTTTGGTGGTCCGCAGAAAAACTATTTGCATTTTTTTAATATTGCACTAAATCAGGGGTCCTCAACCTACGGCCCCTGGGACGGATACGTGCAACAAACACTTGTGTTGTTGCAGAGTCTCCCCTTTTGGGGTCTTTTTGTGGGGGTCAGAGAGGGGCAGAAATTCCGACTTGGGGTCTGCTTCGGCCTGGTGGTGGGGGGCTTTGGGTGAAGGCTGGAGGGAAGAGACGCTGGTGGCGAAGAGCCGGAGGGCCTCGTTCCACTGGGACTGCATCCTGGCCTTGAACTGGCTCAGCCCGCTGAGCCTCCAGGGGCCGGTCCCTGGCCTTGCACTCCTTCACGCCTTCCCTCTGCTTGGAAAGCCAATGCTCCTAGTCCTCAGTGAGGTGCTTCTGCTGAGCCTCCTTCTCGGTTTTGCCAACTCTTTCTCTTGGGGGCTTCAGCAACTGCTTCCTGTTGGGGCCCTAAGGAGCACGGGCGGGCAGGTGAGGAGGGGCTGGGAGGGGAGGGGCGAGTAGAGGCTGGCGAGGCGTGCCTTGACGTGAGTGACATCGGCTTGGCCACGCCCACCCAGTCACATGATCAACTAGCCACACCCATTCAGCCAGTCATTAAGCAGATCATATTAGCACTAGCTCCACAGGATTTAAAAATATGAATTTAGTAGTCCTAGTGGACAACCATTTAAATAGGAGCCAGCAGTGTGCAGCAGCTGCCAAAAAAGCCAACCCAATTCTAGGCTGCATAAACAGAGGGATAGAATCTAGATCACGTGAAGTGTTAATGCCACTTTATAAGGCCTTGGTAAGGCCACACTTGGAATACTGCATACAGTTTTGGTCGCCACGATGTAGAAAAGACGTGGAGACTCTGGAAAGAGTGCAGAGAAGAGCAACCAAGAGGATTAGGGGACTGGAGGCTAAAACATATGAAGAACGGTTGCAGGAGCTGGGTATGTCTAGTTTGATGAAGAGAAGGACCAGGGTAGACAGGATAGCAGTCTTCCAATATCTCAGAGGGTGCCACAAAGAAGAGGGAGTCAAACTATTCTCCAAGGCACCTGAGGGCAGAACAAGAAGCAATGGATGGAAACTAATCAAGGAGAGAAGCAACTTAGAACTAAGGAGAAATTTCCTGACAGTTAGAACAATTAACCTCTGGAACAGAAATTGCCTCCAGAAGGTGTGAATGCCCCAACCCTGGAAGTCTTTAAGAAGATGTTAGATAGCCATTTGTCTGAAATGGTATAAGGTTCCTGCCCACGCAGGGGGTTGGACTAGAAGACCTACAAGGTCCCTTCCAACTCTGCTATTGTATTGTATTGTATTGAAGCTCAAAAGGTTGGTGACCTCTGGCCTGGCGGACTTCAACTCCCATAATTCCCCAGCCAGCGAAGCTGGCTGGGGAATTCTGGGAGTTGAAGTCCGCCAAGCTTA
Source organism: Rhabdophis nuchalis (assembly GCA_039707465.1). Taxonomy (NCBI): domain Eukaryota; kingdom Metazoa; phylum Chordata; class Lepidosauria; order Squamata; family Natricidae; genus Rhabdophis; species Rhabdophis nuchalis. Next base: position 3,933,688 of record CM077644.1, on the reverse strand, counting down.
AAGTTGCCAAGGTTGGAAGACCGATGCTGGCCGGGGATATTACGAAGGTGGCACCCTTTTGGCTCTTCTCCAGATATGCACTTAAGGCTTTACAATCCCCACAAAAGCTGCTTTGAAAGATCTGGCAGAAGAACGAGCTTCATTGCCATGCCTGGAAGCTTTTTTTTTTTTTTTTTGGCCTCTCGAGCAAAAAATAAATAAAATAAAATAACATTAAAAACCTGAATTACTGCCATTAATGAACGCTCGGCTTCCAACTCTCTTTTTAAAAAAAAAAAAAAAAGCACAGGGGAAAAATAAGAAATTAGTCAGCCTAATTTTTCGTCATCCGAATCTCTCACGCCCACGCTGGCACCAGTCAAGCACACTCACCGATGGGCATAGGGAGGAGAAGGGAGGAGGAGGTAATACTCAGAATCTCGGTTAGGGCGCCTACGCACGGCCCTTGCGATCCCAATGAAAATGAGCGAGGATCCAGAGCCGGAGGCTAAAACATACGAAGAACGCTTGCAGGAATGGAGTACCGTACTTTTCGGTGTATAAGACGCACCGTCATTTCCACCCACTTTTAGGAAGGGGGTGGTGGAAAGGGCGTCTTATACTCCGAAAAGTATATGAGCGAGGATCCAGAGAGGGGATCAAGCGGGAATCAGGGGACCGGAGGCTAAAACATGCGAAGAACGGTTGCACCATACTTTTCGGTGTATAAGACGCACCGTCATTTCCACCCACTTTTAGGAAGGGGGTGGTGGAAAGGGCGTCTTATACTCCGAAGACTATATGAGCGAGGATCCAGAGCCGTGATCGACTGGGAATCAGGGGACCGGAGGCTAAAACATACGAAGAACGCTTGCAGGAATGGAGTACCGTACTTTTCGGTGTATAAGACGCACCGTCATTTCCACCCACTTTTAGGAAGGGTGTGGTGGAAAGGGCGTCTTATACTCCGAAAAGTACCCTACTCCATTTTTTGCAACCGTCCTTCTTTGTATGTTTTTGCCTCCGGTCCCGATTCCCCCTTGATCCCCTCTCTGGATCCTCGCTCATATACTTTTCGGAGTATAAGACGCCCTTTCCAACACCCCCTTCCTAAAAGTGGGTGGAAATGATGGTGCGTCTTATACACCGAAAAGTACGGTACTCCATTTCTGGAACCGTCCTTCTTTGTATGTTTTCGCCTCCGGTCCCCTGATTCCTACTTGATCCCCTCTCTGGATCCTCGCTCATATACTTTTCGGAGTATAAGGCGCCCTTTCCACCACCCCCTTCCTAAAAGTGGGTGGAAATGACGGTGCGTCTTATACACCGAAAAGTACGGTACTCCATTCCTGGAACCGTCCTTCTTTGTATGGTTACGCCTCCGGTCCCCCGATTCCCAGTCGATCACGGCTCTGGATCCTCGCTCATTTTCATTGGGATTGCATGGGTTGTGCGTCGGCTGTTTCCGGCCCCGTTTTAGACCCGTTCCAGGCTGCTGCGAGGATCGCCACAGCGCACTGCAGATTGCTTCCTCCGCACGTCGCATTTTTTGCCTCGGCCCCAGGGGTGAAAGGCTACCAGTTCGAGCCGGTGCGCCCCCGAACCGGTAGTAGTAAAAAAAATGCTACTGGTTCGCAAGAACCCATAATTAAAAAAAATAACTAAAAAAAGTAAAATTTAAATTTTTTTTTTAAGTTCCAACAACTTTGGAACTTAAAAAAAAAAACTTTTAAACTACCGGGAAACCTGGAGGTGTGGGGGGGGGGGATTCCGTTTTTGCTTTCAGGAGGCTTTCCTGAGGCCTGCTAGGCCAAAAACGGGGCGAGGCGGGTGATGAGGAATGAATGAATGAATGAATGAATGAATGAATGAAGGAAGGAAGGAAGGAAGGAAGGAATGAAGGAAGGAAGGAAGGAAGGAAGGAAAGGAAGGACCGACCATTTTTTAAGTACTGGTTCTCTGGAAATGTGGGGGTGGGGATGTTTTTGCTCCCAGGAGGCTTCCCTGAGGCCTGCTAGGTCAAAAACAGGGGGGAGGGAGTGATGAGAAAGGAAGGAAGGAAAGAAGGAACCAAAGAAGGAAAGGAAGGATGGAAGGGTAAAGGAAGGAAAGTGAAGGAAGGAAGGAAGGGTAAAGGAAGGAAGGGTAAAGGAAGGAATGTAAAGGAAGGAAGGAAGGAAGGAAGGAAGGAAGGGGAAAGGAAGGAAGGGGAAAGGAAGAAAGGAAAGGAAGGAAGGAAGGAATGTAAAGGAAGAAAGGAAGGGTAAAGGAAGGAAAGTGAAGGAAGGAAAGTGAAGGAAGGAAGGAAGGAAGGAAGGGGAAAGGAAGAAAGGAAAGTAAAGGAAGGAAGGAAGGGGAAAGGAAGGAAAGGGAAGGAAGGAAAAGGAAAGGAAGAAAGGAAAGGAAAGGAAAGGAAAGGAAAGGAAAGGAAGGAAGGAAGGAAGGAAGGAAGGAAGGAAGGAAGGAAGGAAGGAAAGGAAGAAAAGACTACAAATTGGCCCTAGAAGCAGCTTCAGAGGATAATCCAGGGCTGGAAGGCACCTGGAGGTCATCTACTCCAACCCTACTCCAGCAGGACGTGGCTTAAATGAGTTTGTCGTTTGATACCCCAGTCACAGGACTACATCGCCATGCCCACCCACTCACAAGACCCCACCAAGCCATGCCCACCAACCCACAGAACCAGTAGGAATTTTTTTTTTTACATTTCGCCACTGCTCTGCACGCCATGTTTTTGGCCTCGGCACGTCGCATTTTCAGCTGGTTCCAGGCACCGGGGATCAGTGGCGATCCCTGCTGCCTGGAACCAGCCGAAAATGCAATGCTCAGGGGCCAAAAACACAGCGTGTAGGGGCCAAAACCGCAAGGCGTGGAGGAGGAGGTAGACTGTGGCGATCTCCTGCCGCCGGGAACGGCTGATGGGGGGGTATTCCGGGAGGCCGATCCAGCCGCCACTCAGCTGTTCATGCTGAATCAGCTACGATAATCTGCTGAAGCTCACCAGGCTGTTTGCTGCAAGGACTCTAGCCAGATAAATCTCAATGGATGCAGAACTTTCTTCTTATCCTCCGAAAAACACGGTATGTCTACTTTAGGGGAGACAAGATAGCGGTCTTCCAATCTTTGAGGGGCTGCCACAAAGAAGAGGGAGTCGAGCTATCCGCCATAGAAAAGAAGAGGGAATAATAAAAGTTGGAAGGGACCTCCGAGGTCTTCTAGTCCATCCCCCTGCTCAAGGAGCAGACCCAATATCGTGATATTTCAGACCAATGGTTGTCCAAACCTCTTCTCGAAGGCCTCCAGGGATGGAATCACCCACAACGTCTGACGGCAAGCTCTTCCATTGCTCTCACCCATTACGAAGCTCCTTTTATGTTAATATTTATGTTATTGGCTATTTACAGTATATCTGCGTGATGAAGCCATTGTATTTTCTGTTTTTCTTCTAAAAATGACATACAATACAATAGCAGAGTTGGAAGGGACCTTGGAGGTCTTCTAGTCCAACCCCCTGCGTGGCCAGGAACCTTATACCATTTCAGACAAATGGCTATCCAACATCTTTTTAAAGACTTCCAGGGTTGGGGCATTCACAACTTCTGGAGGCAAGCTGTTCCAGAGGTTAATTGTTCTCACTGTCAGGAAATTTCTCCTTAGTTTAAGTTGCTTCTCTCCTTGATTAGTTTCCACCCATTGCCCACATATTCTCCTCTAAAAAGGGACATGCCTTCTAAAAATGATCCCAACACAGCTGGAGGGCAGGACGATGGGAATTCCATTAAGGAAAAGAAGCAACTTAGAACGAAGGAGGAAATTCCTGGCAGGGAGAACAATTAACCAGTGGAATTGCTTGCCACCAGAAGTTGTGTTATTCTGTTAGCCTACTCTCCAAAGCACCTGAAGGCTGGACAAGAAGCAATGGGTGGAAACTAACCAAGGAGAGAAGCAACCTAGAACTGAGGAGAATTTTCCCGACAGTGAGGACAATTAACCAGTGGGACTGCTTGCCTCCAGAAGTTGTGTTATTCTGTTAAAGAACAGGGAGTCAAGCTATTCTCCAAGGCACCTGAGGGCAGGACAAGAAGCAATGGGTGGAAACTAACCAAGGAGAGAAGCAACCTAGATCTAAGGAGAAACTTCCTGACTGTGAGAACAATTAACCAGTGGAACTACTTGCCTCCAGAAGCTGTGGATGCTCCAACACTGGACATTGGACAACCATTTGTCTGAAATGTTATAGGGCAGCGCTATCAAATTCGCAGTTGCGTCACACCCTGGCCACGCCCATGACCCGTTTATGGGGGGAAGCCACAATACGTCACATGATGATATGATGATGCACGTTTGACACCCGTGGTATAGGGTCTCCTGCCTGAACGGGGGGTTGGACTAGAAGACCTTCAAGGTCCCTTCCAAGTCTGTCCTGCTCTGTTCTCCAAAACACCTGAAAAGGCAGGAAAAGGCAGCAACGGATGGAAACTAATCAAGGAGAGAAGCAACTGGAACTAAGGAGAAACTTCCTGACAGCGAGGATGATTAATATTTAGTCATATACCCCATTTATTATTATTTTTTACAAATAACCCAAGGTGGCAGACATATCAGATACAGCTTTCCTCCTCCCCCCCCCCCCACAACGGCAACCCTGCGAGGTAGTTTGGGATTGAGGGTGAAGGATTGACTCAAAGTCACTCAGGTAGCTGGCATGCCTGACATGGGACTAGAACTCTCCGTCTCTTGGTGATTGGCTCAAAGTCACCCACCTGGCTTTCATGCCTAAGGCGGGACTAGAACTCTCCGTCTCCTGGTGATTGGCCCAAAGTCACCCAGCTGGCTTTCATCCCTAAGGCGGGACTAGAACTCTCCGTCTCCTGGTGATTGGCCCAAAGTCACCCAGTCGGCTTTCGTCCCTAAGGCGGGACTAGAACTCTCCGTCTCCTGGTGATTGGCCCAAAGTCACCCAGCTGGCTTTCATCCCTAAGGCGGGACGATTATTATTTATTATTTCGATTTAGAACTCTCCGTCTCCTGGTGATTGGCCCAAAGTCCACCAGTCGGCTTTTGTGCCTAAGGCGGGACTATAACTCCCTGTCTCCTGGTGATTGGTCCAAAGTCACCCAGCTGGCTTCGTGCCTAAGGCGGGACTAGAACTCCCTGTCTCCTGGTGATTGGCCCAAAGTCACCCAGTTGGCTTTCATGCCTGTAATGGGACTAGAACTCCCAGCCTCTCTTGCCGTCCTGCACTAAACACCCGAGGTTGGGGGAGGAGGGCGCAAAACCCCATATAAAAACAAGGGTTCAAAGGTCAGTGACCGGAGAAGGCAGCATCTGGCCATCTTCTCTCCCTCCCCCCCACTTGATCCTCTGCCAGCCCCCCCCCCCACTCCATTCTTCCTGCTAGCCCAGAAGCAGCCTCCTCGTTTCCTTTCCCCACCCAACTGGCAGCAGGGAAGGGAAGCGGAACAGATGGAGAGTCCGGTGGGTGGGAGGGGGGGGGGAGGCGGCGAGAAGGAGGAGGGGGAGAGAAGCAAACAGGAGCTGGGGAGAAACCACTCTTTTGGGGAGGGGGGAGAAGCCGAGGGGGTCTGAGTCCCCAGGAGACGAAATCGACGTGTTTCCCATTCATGGACAGATTCTGGGGGTGTGGAGGGGGCCTAAAGGCCATGCATTAGGGCAGGGGTCTCCAACCTTTGCAACTTTAAGTCTGAAGGACTTCAGCTCCCAGGCTTCTCCAGCCAGCAAAGCTCAACAACTCTAACCCAGGGGTCTCCAACCTTGGCAACTTTAAGTCTGAAGGACAGATTCTGGGGGTGTGGCTGGCTGGAGAAGTCTGGGAGCTGAAGTCCTTCAGACTTAAAGTTGCCAAAGTTGGAGACCCCTGTATTAGGGGACATTCAGGTGCCCCCCCCATTAAAAAAGCATCAAAGTACCCCAGCCTGCCATGGATCCTGCCCCTTTGGAACATCTTGCCCACCTACCCACTCCAGGGAGGGGAATCTGCCTTCCACCCCCCTCCCCCCTTCCTGACCTTTCCTGAAACCTGGCTCTGGCAGATAGCTTGGGGGAATTGCCCACTGATGGGGAGGTGGCCAAAAGGAGATTCCCCACCCCACCCCCACCCCCATACCATGCCCCCGCCCTCCCCATCTTGTTACTGTAATTTTAACCGTGATTTATATTTTTATTGCAGATGACAGAGAGAGAATCAGAGAGACTTAGTAGAGGATAGAGATAGATAGATAGATGGATGGATGGATGGATGGATGGATGGATGGATGGATGGATGGATGGATGGATGGATGGATGGATGGATGGATGGATGGATGGATGGATGGATGGATAGATAGATAGATAGATAGATAGATGGATGGATGCATAGATAGATAGATAGATAGATAGATAGATAGATAGATAGATAGATAGATAGATAGATAGATAGATAGATAGATAGATAGATAGATAGATAGATAGATAGATAGATAGATAGATACATACATACATACATACATACATACATACATATAATAGACAAGATAGATATGGATGGATGTCCAATAATAGATAGATAGATGGATAGATGGATAGATGGATAGATAGATAGATATAGATAGATAGATAGATAGATAGATAGATAGATAGATAGATAGATAGATAGATAGATAGATAGATAGATAGATAGATAGATAGATAGATATGGATGGGTGACAGATAATAGACACAGAGAGATGATAGAGACATAGGCAGATGGATGGATAGATGGATTTTCCTCAACCTGATGCCCTCAACCATCTCCAAGTCCTTCCTTCGCTTGGGAGGATAGACTGGGCCAAGCTAGCTAGGTTCACCGTCCCTCAACCCAAAGTCCTCCGGTGACCATCCGACCATCTGCGGACAACCTGGCCTGGACCATCCGCTGGGTTCTTCTTCCTGAATTAGCTCCACACCTCCAGCAGCTCTTCGTTTCAAGCCCCCACCTCTGCTGTTTTCCTTGTTGCTCTCCAGCTAGGTTCTCGTGGGTGGACAACCAGCAAGGCAGGAGCAGCCTGTCTCCATTTTGCTGCAGCTCTCCATAGGGGCCTCTAAGCACAAGCCGCAAAATTATAACGCTGCCTGATCTATGGCGTCAAAATACCATATTTTTTGGAGTATAAGGTGCAACTTTTCCCCCCCTAAAAGAGCGTGGAAATGTTGGTGTGTCATACACCAAATGCAGGAAGTTTTGGCCTCCCGAAGTCCCGCATCCCATTTTTGTGAAAAACGAGCCATTTTTCACAAAAACGGAGGCTTTTGTGCCTTCCCCCAGCCCCCCAGCAGCACTCCGCAGGCTTCAGCAGGCTGGAGGAAGGCAAAAATTGCCACCGTTTTTGCAAAAAACGGGCCTTCCCCCAGCCCTGTTGAAGCCTGCAGAGGGCTCCTGGTGGCCAAAACCTTTTTTTCCTTCTTACTTACCTCTTCGAAATCTTACAATATAATACAATAGCAGAGTTGGAAGGGACCTTGTAGGTCTTCTAGTCCAACCCCCTGCGTGGGCAGGAACCATATTCCATTTCAGACAAATGGCTCTCCAACATCTTTTTGAAGACTTCCAGGGTTGGGAATGCTTTCTATAGTCTGCAATTCCCCCCACCCTTCTGGAAATCCATTCCTACTCCCACCCCATTGCAAGAGTCTTCATCCCAAATTATATTGTATTTAATAAAACAATATACCTATGGTCGACTAGCAATAATATAACTACAATACAATAGCAGAGTTGGAAGGGACCTTGGAGGTCATCTAGTCCAACTCCCTGCTTAGGCATGAAGCCCTATACCGTTTTAGACAAATGGCTCTCCAACATCTTCTTAAAGACTTTCTTTCTTTCTTTCTTTCCTTCTTTCCTTCCTTCCTCTGTTCCTTACTCCATTCCTCCCTCCCACCCTTCCTTTTCCTTCCTTCCTTCCCTTCTTCATCCCTCCCTCTCTTCTCCCTCCCTCCTTCTATTTCAATACAATACAATACAATAGCAGAGTTGGAAGGGACCTTGGAGGTCTTCTAGTCCAACCCCCTGCGTGGGCAGGAACCTTATACCATTTCAGACAAATGGCTCTCCAACATCTTCTTAAAGACTTCCAGGGTTGGGGCATTCACAACTTCTGGAGGCAAGCTGTTCCAGAGGTTAATTGTTCTAACTGTCAGGAAATTTCTCCTTAGTTCTAAGTTGCTTCTCTCCTTGATTAGTTTCCACCCATTGCTTCTTGTTCTGCCCTCAGGTGCCTTGGAGAATAGTTTGACTCCCTCTTCTTTGGGGCAACCCCTGAGATATCGGAAGGCTGCTATCATGTCTCCCCTGGTCCTTCTCTTCATCAAACTAGACCTACCCAGTTCCTGCAACCGTTCTTCATATGTTTCATCCTCCAGTCCCCTCATCCTCTTTGTTGCTCTTCTCTGCACTCTTTCCAGAGTCTCCACGTCTTTTCTACATCGTGGTGACCAAAACTACCAAATCTTGGTGCGACTTATACATGGGTGCGTCTTATAGTCCGAAAAATACAGGAATTATTTTTAAAAGTTAACCAAAGAAAAAAAAGTCTGGATAGATGTGCCATCTCACCAGATTCAGAGGGGGGTGGGGTGGGGCGGAGATTAAAAAAACACTACGGGTAGTCCTCGATTTATGACACTTCACATAGTGACTGCTCAAGTTACAAACGCTACTGGAAAAAGTGACTTGGGGCCGTTTCCCACACTTACGACCTTTGTATGGGGATCAAAATTCAGACGCTTGGCAGCTGACTCGTACTTATGACGTTTGAGGTGTCCCCGGGGGCGAGGGTCATGTGATTTCCCCTTTTGCGACCAGCCAAGTCAATGGGGAAGATTCACTTAACAACCGTGTTGCTGCCTTAACAGCTGCAGTGACTTATTTAACAACAGTGGGCAAGAAGGTCGTAAAATGGGACAAAATTCACTTTCGCCACTGTCTTGCTTGAACAAGAGAAATGTTGGGGCCCACTGCGGTTGTAAATTGAGGACAGGTTCTTCCTCTGCAGTGTTTTTTTTTCAACCTTGGCCCCTTTTAAGACCCGTGGACTTCAAGTCCCAGAATTACACAGTGATTCAAAGGTTGAGCAATAGTTATTTTCAAATCTTTTGAGTCTGGCTGAGGTTTCCCAATCGTCCAAGTCCGACCCAGAAGGCCGTCTTGAGAAGGAAGTTCCTGCAGCAAGTTCAAAATTAGAACTGAATGGCAGAGTTGGGAGGGACCTTGGAGGTCTTCTAGACCAACCCCCCCTCTGGCTCAGGCAGGAAACTCTACACCAGAGGTCTCATTCTCGCGGCCTGCGGGCCAATTGCGGCCCGCAGGACGGTATCTTGTGGCCCCCACCGTGATATGAAAGTATTATATTAGTGCACCCCTTAGGGGGAGTGGACCTCTGTGGAATCCCTTATGCGGCCCAGCCTCACCCAGACTCTGCCTCCAGCGGCCCCCAGGTAAATTGAGTTTGAGATCCCTGCTCTACACCAGGGGTCCCCAACCTTTGCAACTTTAAGTCTGAAGGACTTCAGCTCCCAGACTTCTTCAGCCAGCTTTGCTGGCTGGAGAAGTCTGGGAGCTGAAGTCCTTCAGACTTAAAGTTGCAAAGGTTGGGGACCCCTGCTCTACACCATTTAACACAAATGGCTGTGCAATCTCTCCTTAAAAGCTTCCAGTGTTGGAGCGTTCACAACTTCTGAAGGCAAGGAATTCCTTAATTGTTCTGCCAGCTAATGTCAGGTTGATTGGTCGGTGGTGCGTGGTTGAGCGCCCTTATAGCCCCAACCACCACAAAGTCAGAAGCTCAAGACTCCATTAAAGGTAAAGGTTCCCCTCGCACATATGTGCTGGTCATTCCTGACTCTAGGGGGCGGTGCTCATCTCCGTTTCAAAGCCCAAGAGCCAGCGCTGTCCGAAGACGTCTCCGTGGTCACGTGGCCAGCATGACTCAACGCCGAAGGCGCACAGAACGCTGTTCCCTTCCCACCAAAGGTGGCTCCTGTTTTTCTACTTGCATTTTTTACCTGCTTTCTGACTGCTAGGTTGGGAGCTGGGACAAGTCACGGGAGCTCATCCCGTTACGCGGCGCTAGGGATTCGAACCGCCAAACGGCCGACCTACCTGATCGACAAGCTTAGCGTTTTAACCCCTGAGCCACTGCGTATCGGCCTTAGGGCAGCCATTGATAATTATTTGGATATCGACATATGTGAGGTCCCTTTCTCGATTCCATCCAGACTCAGTCCACCAATGCAATAACAGAGTTGGAAGGGACCTTGGAGGTCTTCTAGTCCAACCCCCTGCCTAGGCCGGAACCTTATACTGTTTCCAATGAAGCTGTGGGGGGCCACCACCCCAAAAAATGCAAGAAAACCCAAAGAGAATACCCAAATGTGTGATTTAGGGCTTGGAATTTCATGCCACCCCAAAATCTCCCATCTTCTGACTCCTTATGCATCACGCATGCAATCTTCTGATATGTGAGGTGGTATCACAGAGGGGTCAAGATGAAGAAGCCACCTGGAAAGGGTTCTTCTCCCCAGATCAGAAGGTATCCTGAAGGTCCACTTAAACTTCAACGGTTGGAAGTTGGACCCTTCAATCAAACATATGAAGAACGGCTGCAGGAACTGGGTAGGTCTCGTTTAATGAAAAGAAGGACCAAGGGAGACAGGATAGCAGTCTTCCAATATCTCAGGGGTTGCCCCAAAGAAGAGGGAGCCAAACTATTCTCCAAAGCCCCTGAGGGCAGAACTAGAAGCAATGGGTGGGAACTTATCAGGGAGAGAAGCAACTTAGAACTGAGGAGGAATGTCCTGACAGTGAGAACAATGAATCAGTGGGACAGAAGTTGCCTCCAGAAGTTGTGAATGCCCCAACACTGCAAGTCTTTAAGAAGAGATTGGATAGCCACTTGTCTGAAACGGTATAGGGCTTCCTGCCTAGGCAGGGGGTTGGACTAGATGACCTCCAAGGTCCCTTCCAACTCTGCTATTGTATTGTATATAGGTGGCATGCAATCGACCCATCAATTAATCAACCCATCAAATGGGGCAGCCCACCTGCAGGCAGACGACCTCTGAAGTTGCCTGGTATTTCCTGACAATGAGAAAAATTAGCCAGTGGAACAACTTGCCTCCAGAAGTTTTGGGTGCTCCATCACTGGACGGTTCCAAGAAGAGATTGGAAAGCTGTTTGTCTGCCATAATGTAGGGTCTCCTGCTTGAATAAGAAGTTGGACTAGAAGACCTCCAAGGTCCCTCCCGACTCTGCTATTCAGCTTTCTATTCTGTATATGCTGATTTTATGCTTAAAGTTTGAAAGTTAACTTCTCAGGGTGCCGTCGGCCGGACAATGCCGACTGGCGACACTCAGGGGAAGAGTCTTCTCTGTGGCGGGGCCAGCCCTCTGGAATGACCTGCCCCCTGAATTACGTACCATCACCGACCTCCGCCTCTTCCGCCAATGTCTCAAGACATATTTGTTTCAACAAGCCGGCCTAGCCTAACCTCCCATGGGGACTTTTAGGTAGTTTTAAATTAGGTTTTTTAAATTTGGTTTTAGCGCAGGATAGGTTTATTTAATAGTCTTTTAAATTATATTTATTGTATTTTGTATGTCTTTTAAATTTCCTGTGCGCCGCCCTGGGTCCTCTGTGGAGAAGGGCGGGATACAAATTTAAATAAATAAATAAATAAACCATAATCCTAGAAACAGACCTGGACCTTCTCCAGGTTAAGAAGAGATTAGACCGTCACTTGTCTGAGACAGCATAGGTTCTCCTACTGGAGCAGGGGGCTGGACTAGAAGACCTCCAAGGTCCCACCCAGCTATATTCCATTCCTAAGGAAATTCCTACGGCGATGAAGGTCCCACCCCAGCTTTTGAAAACAATCCAGTGAAATCACCTTGCCAAAGAAAGGAACCTAGAAAAATGTGCTTTTCGGCACATTTGAAGCCTCCACGGACATCAGGCAGGACATCATCCAGGAAAAAAAAGCAGGGAGATAAACAAGGCAATGGAAAAATTCCTCCTCTGTTGTTTATTTTACAGATAAAAAGCCTTCCTAGAATGAAGCCCAAGCCTTGATCGGGTCTAATTTTCTCTATCAGGGCAGATCAACTTCCTCACCATCTCGGTTTCAAGGTTGCTATAGCAATGTGTGCCTTTTTTAACCAACATTTTACTCACTTCTGGACAGCGAAGATGGGCAGCATGTAGGTTTAATACATAAAAATAAATTAAAAGGAGCAAAAATAAAGATTCAGAGAGAAAGGTCGTTTGCAAAAGGGCTTTTTTTCTCCCCCCTAGGAGCGAGGCTAAAATAATATCTTGGTCTAGAATAAATATCTTGCACATCAAACGAATCCATCCACCGCTGGGCAGCACCACCATTTTCGAGGGTCCCCAAGCGAAAATGGATCACGCACCACATTAACAAGATGAGGTATTATACCACAAGCGGAAAAGCAGCGCCTTTAAAAATATATATACATATATCTCTCTTGCAGGACGGATCACTAAGCAACACAGGCTGTCGAGGAGGAGAGCAGAAGCCGGATTTTGCAAGGGATGCAAATAAGAATAAGAATTTGAGCAAAAGGGAATGCAGAAGCCGGAGGGGGAGGGAGAGAAATGCCACCACCACAACTTTGGCTAACTGCTTGCTGAGAAAAAAAATCCGGATTTTTTTCTTCTTCCTCAGGGCGAGACTGAAGCAGCCATCCAGCAGCTCTTAAAAGCACAACGTTTTTTGGATCAGGAATGTGGGTGGGTGGGTGGGGGGTTGTTCCCCCCTCAGGGGGGGGCACATTCCAGTCACACACAAACCCCAACACCCCCCACCCACCCCCAAAAAACTGAAGAGCGAAGCTGCCCATGGAAAGCACAACTCCACGGAACAGGAGGAAACAGGGCAGGCCGGGGAAGCGCCATTAAGAGAGTCACAAGGGAGAGAGAGGACGTTGCCTCTTGAGTGGCAGGAAGGAAAAATTCCATCATTAAGGGAGGGAGGGAGGGAGGCTCAGGGCTGGGGAGGGGAGGGGGCTCTCCTCCTGTGCCAGCCAAAGGCAGCCGTGGGGCATGGAGGAGAGGAGGGCGGAGCAGGGGCACCCAGGCGCCGCACCTGGCAGACGAAGGAGGAGGAGGGGTGGAATGGGAGGCTGCCAGCATGGCCAAGGTCCAGGAGTGCCAGTCTTGATCGGAAGGGTGCAGGTGCCAGGGCTGAGTGAGTGAGTGAGTGTGTGTGTTTTGGGGCAAGACGCCAGAAGTTGTGGGGTGAGGGGAAATACCGGCAGTATGAGTGTGTTGGGGAGGGGAGGAGATGCCAGGAGGAGGGAGAGGGGAACAGAATGCCAGAAGGGAGGGAGGGTGTATGTGTGTGAGAGAGAGAGAGAAAGAAAGAGAGAGACAGAAAAGAAAGAGAGAGAGGGAAAAAGAAAAGAAAGAGAAAGAGAAGAGAGAAAGAAAGAGAGGGAAAAGAGAGGGGGGGGAGAGACAGAGAGAAAAGAGAGGGAGAGGGAGAAAGAGAGAAAGAAAGAGAGAGAGAGAAAAGGGGGAGAAAGAAAGAGAGAAAAGAAAAGAAAGAGGGAAGAGAGAGAGAGGAAGAGAGAGAAAAGAAAGAGAAAAAGAAAGAAAAAAGAGAAAGAGAAAGAAAGAGAGGGAGAGAAAGAGAGAGAAAAGAGAGAAAGAAAAAGAGAGAGAGAGAGAAAGAAAGAGAGAGAGAAAAGGGGGAGAAAGAAAGAGAGAAAAGAAAAGAGAGAAAGAGGGAAGAGCGAGAGAGAAAAGAAAGAGAAAAAGAAAGAAAAAAGAGAAAGAAAGAAAGAGAGGGAGAGAAAGAAAAAGAGAGAAAGAGGGAGAGAGAAAGAAAGAGAGAGAAAAGGGGGAGAAAGAAAGAGAGAAAAGAAAAGAGAGAAAGAGGGGAGAGAGAGAGAAAGAGAGAGAAAAGAAAGAGAAAAAGAAAGAAAAAAGAGAAAGAGAAAGAAAGAGGGAGAGAAAGAGAGAGAAAAGAGAGAAAGAAAAAGAGAGAGAGAGCCAGGAGTGTGTACATATGTGGAGTTGGGAGCTAAGAAACTAAAAGTGTGTGTGTGTGTTGGGGGGGAGGCAAGATGCCAAAAGCCAGAGGGAGGGGGACAAAATGTCAGGATTGTGTATTTCTCTGTGTCTCTGACTGTGGGTAAGAGAGAGAGACTGTGTGTGTGAGGGGGGGGGATGTCAGGTTGTGTGTGTGTGTGTGTGTGTGTGTGTGTGTGTGTGTGTGTGTGTGATGTTGGGCACCCAGGTTGCCTATTCCTCTCTATTTCTCCCAGTGGATGCTTGGGGGGAGGGGAGGGGGGGTGCGGGAGGTGAAGGGGGCTCCTACCCAAGCAGAAAGCCCCCCCCCGACAGCCGCTCCCTCCCCCAGCCACCTTTCCAGCAACCCCACCGGCTGGAAACGATGGGAAGCAGGACCCCCCAACATCCAAGACCACCACCACCCGCCCCAAGGACAGGAGGAGGGGGCGGGGGAAATTGAAAGAGAGGAGGGGGGGGTGTTTCCCAGTGGAGGAAGCCCCTTGAAGGGCGGGGGGGGAGGGGGAGAGGGGGCTCTCTTTCAAGGGCCCCCCAGCCCCTCCCTTTGGAGAGAGACCCCCCTCCCCTCCCTTTGGAGAGAGACCCCCCCTCCCCTCCCTTTGCGGAGAGACCCCCCTCCCCTCCCTTTGGAGAGAGACCCCCCTCCCCAACTCCCCTCCCCCTTCACTCACCCGTGTAGTGTACCACGCAGGTCTGACCGCGCTTGGGGAAGGTCCTCCCTGCGGGGGGCGGGGGGGGGGAGAAGAAGAGAAGAGAAGTCAAGGAAGGGGGGGAGGCGAGGAGGGGGAGGGGGACCCCCGCCCAACGCGCGACCCCTCCCCAACAACCCAGCCTCGGGGGGGGGGGGGTGCAGGAGGGAGGGGGGGAGCCGTGGGAGGGGAGGGGCCGCCTCACCGTCCCCGGGGGCGATGGTCTCCATGCGGACGCCCATCTCGCGACCCGCCGTCGAAATCCGCACCGCGAGGACCGGACGAGGAGAGGCGCGGCCGGCGAGCGGCACGAACAAGAGTCGTGGGGAGGCGGAGGAGGAGGGAGGAGCCGCGCCTGCGCAGAGGTCGCACGGCCGCCCGGCCCCGCCTCCCCCGTCTCCCAGCAGGCCTTGCGCTCTTGCACACTACGAGAGGCTTGGGGGGGCGGGGCCAAGGAAGGCGGGGCCGTCGCCATTTTGATCGCTTCATAAGAAGAAGGAGGCGGGGCGGCGGCGGATGTGCCACCGGGTAGTGGGAAGGGTCCCGCGCCCCATCCTCCGCGTCCGCGCGGGGTGGGGTTCTTCGTAGACTGCGTACGGACCCCGCTTCGGCGGTCGAAAACGGTGGCTCCGCTTTCCTGGGTGATGGGGCTGCAGTACCCGTCAGCGGCCGCAAGGGGCGCGCATGCGCAGAGGCAACTCAGCGGGCCCCCGCGTGGTTGCTCCGCCCTCTTTTTTTGTCCCCCTCCCTTGCAACGTGGTTGGCTGCAAAATGGCAAGATTTGCCAAGTGAAGGGCGATTGTGGATAGCTGGAGATTGCGAGGGAGGGTGGGGTGGGGTGGGGGGTCCTTGGGCTTGTGGGTTTTCTTGCAGACGTTTTGGGACCCAACTAGGGAACCTCGTCAGTGTTAGAAGGGAGTGGGGTTTGTGGAGAGGAGGAGGAGGAAGAAAAAAGAAGGAAAGAGAGGAAAAGAAAGAAAAAAGGAGAAGAAAGAGAAGAGAAAGGAGAAGAAAAGAAAGAAAAAGAAGGAAGAAAAAAGAGGGAAAGAAAGTGAAGAAAGAAAAAGAAGAAAGAGAAGAGAAAGTAGAGAAGAAAAGAAAAAAAGGAGAAGGAAGAAGGAAAAAGGGAAAGGAGAAGAAAATAAATGAAGGAAAGAAAGGATAGAGGAGAGGAAGAATGAGAAGATGGGGCAGTCCTTGGTGCTCTCTGAGCTTGCTTCTTTCCTGGCAGACGTTTCATGACCAAACTGGGTAACATCATCAGTGCTAGAAGGGTGTGGGGTTTGTGGAGGAGGAAGGAAAGAAAGAAAAAAGGAGAAGGAAGGAAGAAAGAAAAAAGAGAAGAGAAAGAGGAGAGGATAGAAAGAAAAAAGGAGAAGGAAGAAAAAAGAGAGGGAAAGGAGAAGAAAATAAAAGAAAGAAGGGAAGGGAAGAAAGGATAGAGAGGAAGAATGAGAAGATGGGGCAGTCCTTGGTGCTCTGAGCTTGCTTCTTTCCTGGCAGATGTTTCATGACCAAACTGGGTATCATCATCAGTGCTAGAAGGGAATGGGGTTTGCAGAAAGAACGACGACTTTGGGGCTCCTTGGAGCTCTGAACTTGGTGTTTTTCTTCCAGATGTTTCATGACCAATCTAGGTAATAACATCAGAAGGGAGTGGGGATTGCAGAGAGGGAAGAGAGCAGGAAGAGGAGGACGACTCCGAGGTCCTTGGCGCGCTCTGAGCTTGGCTGTTTTGTAGCAGACATTTTATTACCCAACTAGGTAACCTCTTCAGTGCTGGAAGGGAGCGTGGAGTAATGGAGAAGGTGGAGTAATGAAGAAGTGGAGAGGAGGCGAAGAGAAGGGGAGCAGGAGGGCTGTGGGGTCCTTGCTGCTCTCTGAGCTTGCTTGTTTCCTGCCCGACGTTTCATGACCAAACTGAGTAACATCATCCGTGCTAAAAGGGAATGGGGTTTGCAGAAAGGAGGAGGAACCTGGTGGGTTTCTTGCAAACGTTTCATGGCCCAACTAGGGAACGCCATCAGTGCTAGAAGGGAGTGGTGTTTGCAGAGAGGAAGTCGACTGGGGTCCTTGGTGCTCTCTGAGCTTGCTTGTTTCCTGCCCGACGTTTCATGACCAAACTAGGTAACATCATCAGTGCTCAAGCACTGCTGGCATTGCCTAATTCGGTTAAGGAAACATCTGCCAGAAAACAAGCAAGCTCAAGGAACCTTCAATTGCAAGACGGATGTTTTAAAAAATCGAAATGTGAATGTGCCGTGTGATTAAACAATAACGCAAGATGGTAGGAGGCCCTCTGCTTGCCTGCCCGCCCAGTGAAACCAGTATGTCCAGCACTTGCTGCCTGGGGAACTCTGGGA
Organism: Rhabdophis nuchalis; assembly: GCA_039707465.1. Classification (NCBI taxonomy): domain Eukaryota; kingdom Metazoa; phylum Chordata; class Lepidosauria; order Squamata; family Natricidae; genus Rhabdophis; species Rhabdophis nuchalis. Next base: position 3,916,567 of record CM077644.1, on the reverse strand, counting down.
ACTGAAGTCCGCCCCTCTTCCAAGCAGCCAAGATACGGGGGGAAAAAGACCTAGAGAGATGGCCCATCCTCCTCGGTGTAGAAAAAAGCAGCACGTAGGCAGAATAAAATTAAAACTTCTATTATTATTTTTTTGCCCTCGTCAGCGGGAACCGCACAGTCCCAGAGCTACTGGCAAGCAAGAAACGGAAGCCCATAATATCTTGGAAGCTGCAAAGCATAAAATCCCAGCGTGAGCCTCTTCCCCCTCTCGCTCTACTTCAAGCCCACGCCGAGCAGCGGCGCATAAGTTGCACCGGTACCTGAATGTCAATTATATCCATTGTGAGGTTCCATAGGCCAGAAGGAACAACCGCCTTTATATATATTTTTTTAAATTCTTTCATCTCTGGCCATCCAAAGACCTGGGTTTTTGTTTTGTATTCCTGGGGAAGAGTGGAAATAAAAGCAGGCGGTGTTTTGAGAAAGGCACACGTCGTACTACGCAGCCCACACTCCTTCTGCAGGGATCCTGGCCTTGAGTTGGCTGGGAGGGGGTGGGGGGGAGGATACAAACCGTTCTTTACAGAGGCACGTAATCGTTGGGATGGGAACAGCAGCCCTGGCTGGCTTCCTGGGCCTTTTCCAAGGAAGGTGTCCCTGACCCAGGCTTCCCAAAAGTACAAAGCCGACTCCTCGTCCCGATAAAACCCCTTTTATTTAGGACTGAGGGGGAGTCAGCAAACTGCGGCTCCTTCATCCCTCTGCTGCTCAAATTGTGTGCCACAACTTCCAGTGGGCGACACCCATCGGGCAGGCAATTTATTGAGGTTTGGACTCCCGGCTGGCCAACCATGGATAAATCCAAGAAAAGTTTCGGAACAGAACATTTAATTCAACTGGATAATATGCAAGTTTTGTGGGCGCTCGGGAAACAGTCAGGCCTGGGAATGTTTTTGTGGCTCCCGGTGTTTTCTGTGGGGAACGGGTCCAAATGGCTCTTTGGAGTGTTTTAAGATTGCCGACCGACCCCTGATTTAGGGGAAAGGGAATTCCTCCCCGGCAAAGTCCCGGCCGACAGTCTTTCAAGAGATTCCACAACCGCAGACCTTGATCAGGCTTGGAGAGCGGCCAGGCCGATATCTTCCAAACTCCATGCTGTAGCAGCAATTACTTGGCAAGAAGCCAGGAACAAGGATCTTCACCCCAATGCAGGGATGGTGAACTATTTCAGAACCGAAAAGCAGCTGGTGATGGTCTGCGTGCCCACAGAGAGGGTTCGCCACAGATTTGCCATCATGGCGCTAATGAATTGAACGGATTGTCTCCTGCAAGCTCCACTCCCCTTTCGCTCCTCTTTTATTTCCCCTGGGATCGGCCATTCATCGTCCACCTGTGGCCTTCCTGCCACATCGACCCCTGTTCTTTAGTTGTTCCCTTCGTCTGGCAGCTCTGCCCATGTACACGCTGGGAACAGGCTCCAGCTGTTCTTCTGCCCCACTGATGTCTGACTCTGAAGGCAGCTGAGAACTGTCAGATGGCCCTGGCCCCCTCTCTGCCTCTGACACAGAGCCCTCGTCCGAGCCTCCCCCAGACTCCAGGACTGGCCCAGGTTCCTCCCCAACCTCCTCACTGTCCGAATCTGCTGCCAGCTCCGTTGGCCGCTGGCGAGCCACAACAAGGTGAGAGAGAAATACACACACACACACACACACACACACACACACACACACAGAGTTAGGATAATTATCCTGATGTTGGGTTGACAATATATAAAAGCCAGGATTCTTAAAGAGTATATGTAACTTTAAGGACTATGTGGAATCTGATTGGCTGAGCTTCCCAGCTCAATCATAAAAGGCAGCTGGAAACACAGTTCATTCCCTTTTGCTTTCCTTTGCTCCCTGATTGCCACTGAGGGAGAACCTGACATAGATTAGGGAATATTTTAATTTGATATTTATTAGTTTTAATTATTTATTAATTTTAGCACAGACCTAATAATTTTATTGTTTTTTATATTTTTGTATATTGTGGGGTTTTTATCTTTCTGTGCACCGCCCTGAGTCCCTTTTAGGTGAAATAGGGCGGTATATAAATCGAAACAATAAATAAATAAATAAACCTGAAGACGGAAGAGAATCATTGTTTTGAATTACTGTAAGATAACTGTTTTGGTGAAGGACTGTTTATTGTTAGAGGAGTTAGTGGCACTATTTGGAAGAAGTATTTTAGTTACTACAAAAGTAAAGACTATTTATTTTTTCTACTATCAGTGTTTGATAGTTATTGTGTGCTTTAAGCAACATATCTCTGGCTGTCCGGTGTATTGCACTATTCCGCCTGTTTATTTTCCAACGGGGGTGTTTTTTTACCCCTAACACACACTCTCCTACACAAGAGGTACTGTGACTTGCGATGCCTGACGTTGTGAGGGACCGCAATTGCGTGGAGGTTTGAAAAGAGCCTTCTGCTTGAGAAGAATCGTAATGGCAACCCCTTTGTAGGGTTTCGAATGGAGCTGCGATGTGGAGATGCTTTCCGCTGCCAGGAATACGGGTAGTCCTTGAGGACCAGTTGCTTAAAGACCAAAGTTACCACGTACTTTTTTTAAAAAAATGCACTGATTGCGTTCCCTAGTGTGGTGATGAGACGCCTGCAAGAAAACCACCAAGCTCAGAGAGCACCTAGGACCCCACAGTCCCCTCCATCTCTTCCTTTTCTTCCTCCTACGCTCCTCAAACGCCATTCCTTTCTAACACTGACGATATCCGTTGGCCCAAAGTCACCCAGAATTATCAATGATCATGCCTTTAGGAGGAACTAGAAGTCCCCGTCTCCTGGCGATTGGAGCAGAGTCTCCCAGCCAGCTTTCATGCCTCCTGGTGGCCGACATTGACACGATAGCAGTCTTCCCAATATTTGAGGAGTTGCCCCCCAAAAAGAGGGGGTCAGCCTATCCAAAGCCTCTGAGGGGCAGGACAAGAAGCAACGGGTGGAAACTAATCAAGGAGAGAAGCAACCTGGAACTAAGGAGGAATTTCCCGATGGAACAATTCACCAGTGGAACTGCTTGCCACCAGAGCTTGTGGATGCTTCAACACTGGAGGTCTTGATTCGACTTCCGGCTTCCAACGGAGACAGACGCGTTTTCGGGCGCGTCTGCCGCTTGCTACTTTGACTAGCATCCACCCCCCTCTTCCCGGGGGACTCAGAGAGTTTTGAGTTAACTCTCTGCCGCACGAGCGGCTGTGGGGGCCCCCGTATCGATGGCGATCGGCGGGGTGCTTTTTCCCGCTTTGCTCTAGGAGCCGAAGAACTGAAAGGGGAGGGGGGAGGATGCTCCTCGCCAATGCCAGCTGGAAAATGCAGAAATACAATACAATACAATACAATACAATACAATAGCAGAGTTGGAAGGGACCTTGTAGGTCTTCTAGTCCAACCCCCTGCGTGGGCAGGAAGCTTATACCATTTCAGACAAATGGCTCTCCAATATCTTTTTAAAGACTTCCAGGGTTGGGGCATTCACAACTTCTGGAGGCAAGCTGTTCCAGAGGTTAATTGCTCTCACTGTCAGGAAATTCCTCCTCAGTTCTAAGTTGCTTCTCTCCTTGATTAGTTTCCACCCGTTGCTTCTTGTCCTGCCCCCAGGTGCCTTGGAGAATAGTTTGACTCTCTCTTCTTTGTGGCACCCTCTGAGATATCGGAACACTGCTATCATGTCTCCCCTGGTCCTTCTCTTCATCAAACTAGACATACCCAGTTCCTGCAACTGTTCTTCATATGTTTTAGCCTCCAGTCCCCTAATAAAGGAGACGGGCTGAAATGCCGGACTTGGAGGAGTACATGGGGGACTGTGAGTTTTGGATTTATTATTCATTCAATCTTCTGCAGAAAGAAAAATAGAGGGGGGAGTTTAACTGTAGAAACACCCCCCCTTGTAAAAAGCGGCTGCTTAAAATGCTCTCCAGACGTAGGAGAGTGAGGATTAATACATTTTAAAATGTGATATATATATATATCTCTTACCACCATTTACTTAACAATATGTTGTATGAAGACCCGGATGCGACCACCATTTCTGACATGGAAGCTCTAAAATATATATTGTAAACCCTATATACCCTTTCCCCTCATTATAATTTGTAAAACAATAAAATTCTTTTGGAAAAAAAAACACTGGAGGTCTTTAAGAAGAGACTGGACAGCCATTTGGTATAGGGTTTCCCAGCAGGGGATTGGAAGGAAGAAGAAAAAGACAAAGAAAGAAAAGAAAGTAAGAGAGAGAGAGAGAGAGAGAAAGAAAGAAAGGAAGGAAGAAAGAGAAAGAAAGAAAGAAAGAAAGAAAGAAAGAAAGAAAGAAAGAAAGAAAGAAAAACGAGAGGATGGGGAGAGAGAGCCATTTCTCATAGAAAGCACCAAGGGCCATGAAACCTGTGTAGGCGTGGCTGGGTGGGTCATGTGACTGGGTGGGAGTGGTGTTGGGTTGGCCACACCCACCCCAGGTTCTGTGGTTCCCGGTGTTTTCTGTGGGAAACGGGTCCAAATGGCACTTTTGAGTGTTGAAGGTTTCAGACACCTGGACTAGCAGATCTCCCAAGGTCCCTTCCAACTCTGCTAATTCTGTCACTCAACGATGACAGACACCTGTCACTCAAAGATTACCAAAGGACCCAAGAGCCGAAGGGTCCCCATTGGATATACGGTTGGTAAAGCCTATCATTTTTTCCTCGTTTTTGAAAGCCGAGCGGTGAAGTCAAGCGGCAGATGGCCGTTGGCAAAGGGAAGATGGCAGGCGGGCGGTGGGAATCTGAGCCAGGCTGCCAGGCTCCTCTTCGCGGGCTCACAGCCAGATGGGGTTCGATCCAGCTAGGAATGCCAAAAAGGGCTTCGGCTTAAGATGGTGCCCGGGGGGGGGGGGGGAATAGGAACGGTGCCACCCACCCTGCTTTTGCCAAGAGGAGGAAAAATAATTAAAATTTCATAGCAGAAAATGCTGCAGCAGAAGGGTGGCAGGCGAATACAGAAAACCCCAAGTTAACGAAAGCTGTGAAGGGTTAATGCCACTTTATAAGGCCTTGGGAAGGCCACACTTGGAATACGGCATCCAGTTTTGGTTGCCACGATGTAGAAAAGACATGGAGACTCTGGAAAGAGTGCAGAGAAGAGCAACAAAGAGGATTAGGGGACTGGAGGCTAAAACATATGAAGAACGGTTGCAGGAACTGGGTATGTCTAGTTTGATGAAGAGAAGGACCAGGGTAGACAGGATAGCAGCCTTCCAATCTCTCAGGGGTTGCCCCAAAGAAGAGGGAGTCAAGCTATTCTCCAAGGCACCTGAGGGCAGAACAAGAAGCAATGGGTGGAAACTAATCCAGGAGAGAAGCAACTTAGAACTGAGGAGGAATTTCCTGACAGTGAGAACAATTAACCAGTGGAACAGAAGTTGCTTCCAGAAGTTGTCAATGCCCCAACACTGGAAGTCTTTAAGATGTTGGATAGCCATTTGCCTGAAATGGTATAGGGCTTCCTGCCTAGGCAGGGAGTTGGACTAGATGACCTCCAAGGTCCCTTCCAACTCTGCTATTATATTGTAAACGAGTCTTTCTTTCTTTCACGCTTTTTTCTAACAATTTGTGTGTTTAACGAACTGCGTTGCGGTGTCAGGATTTATCTCCCATGCAGCAGCTCAAGGTGGCATTTATGCCCAGGGTCCATTGTCAAGGACTACAGGTAGACCTCAACTTACGACCGCAGTAGTCATAAACTAAACTTTCAGTTGCTAAGCGAGATGGGAGTTTTGCCCCATTTTTGACCTCTTTTTTTTTTTGTTAGGCAAACCATGATGGTTAAGTGAATAACGCCGTCGCTAAGCCAATCTAGCTTCTTCCTCTGACCCTGGTTATTGAAAGCAAGCTGGGAAGGTTGCAAACGGTAATCATGTGACCCTCCGGGGCACTGCAACAGTCGTAAGTACACGCCAGTTTCCAAGCACCCAAATTTTGATCATGTGACCACGGGGATGATAACAAACCAGTGATGTATTGGGGAGGGGTTGCAGCAAATATAACTTTTAGGACGAATGGTAAATAAATATTTTATATATTTCTGTGCGATTCCTGGTGCTCTGAATTTCGTTGTTCCCTTGCAGACACTTCATGACCCAACTAGATAACGCAACAAGAACAAATTTGCTCTATTGGTTAAGACACCAAGATACCGAATAGGAGACCGGGAGTTCTAGTCCCGCCTTAGGCACGAAAGCTGGCTGGGTGACGTTGGGCCAATCACCAGGAGACCAGGAGTTCTAGTCCCGCCCTAGCACGACAGCCAGTTGGGAGACACTTGTCTCAGGTCGACCTACCTCCCAGGGTTGTTGTTGTTGGGAAAATAGTAGAAGGAATTGAAGAAGTTTGTCACTTGGTCTTGATTATAAATACACTCTATTGCCCAAAGTCTTCGCTCACCTGCCTTTCCTGGCATAGGAACGTACAGCCAGTGACCTCGCCTTCCTAATCCATGGGGTTCCATAGGACGTCGGTCCACCACGCCCTGTTCTTGAGCTAATCTGAAGGCCACATGGAGTTCGGAGGTCTCTAGCGATGGACTCTGCAGAACGTTGGGCGACCTCTTCGCACTAGGCGCCAGGGCATCCGCTAACCCCGCTCCGTCTGTTTACGTGGCCTGCCCCTTCGTGGCTGTCATTCCCAAACACTTATAATGCATCTCACAGTTGATGGGGGAATATTTAGGAGCGAGGAAATTCCACGCCTGGATCTGTTGCACAGGTGGCCTCCTATGCCATTTCCACGCTCAGCTCCCATTCTTCCACCAACGTTTGTCACAACAGCCTTCATGCCCAGGTCCTTGATTTGATACACCTGTGGCCATGGAAGGGATGGGCACCCCTGATTCCGCTTATTTGGATGGGGGAGCAAATACTTTTGGCAATAGAGGGTATAACAGGGGCAGTCGACCTTTTTCTACCTGCCGCCCACTTTTGTCTCTCTGTTAGTAGTGAAATTTTCTCACCGCCCACCGGTTCCACAGGAATGGAGATTTATAAAGAAGGGAAGTCAATGAAATTTTAAACAAAGGAAAGTGCTTCAGTATCAGACAAAACCCCCACTGTGAAAGCTGGAACGTCCACTAGGGCGCGGTAGGGACCAGGTTGACTACCACTGTAATAGAAGATAGATAGATAGATAGATAGATAGATAGATAGATAGATAGATAGATAGATAGATAGATAGATAGATAGATAGATAGATAGATAGATAGATAGATAGATAGATAGATAGATAGATAGATAGATAGATAGATAGATAGATAGATAGATAGATAGAGATAGATAGATAGATAGATGAGACAATATATAGGAGAGGGAATATATATTAAATAAAGCCATTTTCTGGGTCCCTCCCTTACGTTCATCCTCCATCTGAATGACAACCCCAGAGAGGCACAAATAGTGTAAATCATACAATGCACACCATTTGCACCACTCTGTACCTGAGATATAACTGTTCGCAGGTTAATCACTGCAATGCGCTTAGCAACTGCAGTGATTCACTTAACAACCGTGGGAAGGAAGGTCGTAAAATGCAAAAAAACCTCACTTAACAAATGTCTCTGCTAGGATATTCATCCTTATGTTGATGGTTGACAATATATATAAGCCAGTATTCTTAAAGAGTATATGTAGCTTTAAGAACTATGTTGAATTCTGATTGGCTGTGCTTCTCAGCTCTACCATAAAAGGAAGCTCAGAAACACAGTTTATTCCCTTTTCGATTCCTTTTGATTCCTGTGCTTACTGTTTGCCACTGAGGAGCTGAAGCTGAAGACTGAAGAAAGAAGAAGTATTTGTTTTGCATCACTGTAAGGTAACTGTGTTTTGGTGAAGGTTATTGTTTTGAGAAGTTAGTATCACTGGTCGGAAGAAGTATTTTAGTTGCTACAAAGTAAAGACTATTTATTTTCTTACTATCACTGTTTTAGAGTTTGTGTGTGGTTAAAGCAACGTATCTCTTTACTGTCCGGTGTATTACACTATTCCGCATTTATTTTCAAACGGGGGTTTCTGTTACCCCTAACACTGGTTACGGGACCAGAGTCGTAACACTGGTTCTGAACCCAGAGTTGCTAACAGTCTCACTTAACAACAGACTTTGGGGCTCAGTGGCCATCGTAAATCAAGGACTACCCAGATTTGGTGCTTAGCTTTTTACATATCGTCCTTGATTTACAACCATTCATTTAGTGACTTCAAACAGCACTGAAAAAAGCGACTTGTGACCGTTTTTCACACTTACGACCGTTGCAGCCTCCGTACGGTCACGCGACCCAAATTCAGACCCTTAGCAACTGGCATGGACTTATGGCGGTTGCAGCGTCCCAGGGGTCACGTGATCCCTTTTACGACCTTCCCGACCAGCAAAGTCAATGGGAAAGCCAGATTCACTTAATGACCGCACTGCTTGGTTAACGACGGCGGCGTTTCGCTTAACAAATGCTGGCGGGGAAAAAAAGATTGCAAAAACTTCGGTGTGTCTCGCTTAACAAACCGCCTTGCTTAGCAGTGGCGATCCACAGTGGCCTTGATTGTGGCCGTAACTTAAGGACTTAACCTGTATTTTTATATAATACAGGTGAGCCTATAAGTAACGTGAAGAGATTTTGCAGGAAGAGCAGGTCGGGATGCCTTCAGGAGTCACATCTGCCGAGTTTACACATCTGTTACTTTCAAAGGTGCACAGGAGGCACCATGGAGTGTTAGCAGCCAGGTGCTCCCCAGGCGCTCTACACACCTGCCGAGGCACTGGCAAAGGAACTCCTTACCCAGGAATGTGGCATTGGGAGCGCTCCAGAAACCTATTAACTCAGGGGTGTCCAAAGCGGGCCACTTTTAAGACTTGTGGGCTTCAACTCCCAGAATTTGAGGACTTATGGCTTTTAATTCCCGGAATTTGAAGACCTATAGACTTCAAGTCCCAGAATTTGAGGATTTATGGGCTTTAATTCCCGGAGTTGAAGACCTATAGACTTCAACTCCCAGAATTTGAAGGCTTGTGGGCTTTAATTCCCAGAATTTGAAGGCTTGTGGGCTTTAATTCCTGGAATTTATACAATAATACAATAGCAGAGTTGGAAGGGACCTTGGAGGTCTTCTAGTCCAACCCCCTGCCTAGGCAGGAAACCCTATGCCATTTCAGACAAATGGCTATCCAACCTCTTCTTAAAGTCTTCCAGTGTTGGGGCATTCACAACTTCTGGAGGCAACTTCTGTTCCACTGGTTAATTGTTCTCACTGTCAGGAAATTTCTCCTCAGTTCTAAGTTGCTTCTCTCCTGGATTAGTTTCCACCCATTGCTTCTTGTTCTGCCCTCAGGTGCCTTGGAGAATAGTTTGACTCCCTCCTCTTTGTGGCAACCCCTGAGATATTGGAAGACTGCTATCATGTCTCCAATAGTCCTTCTTTTTATTAAACTAGATACACCCAGTTCCTGCAACCGTTCATCGGATGTTTCAGCCTCCAGCCCCTCATCCTCTTTCTTGCTCTTTTCTGCACTCTTTCTAGAGTCTCCACATCTTTTCTACATCGTGGTGACCAAAACTGAATGCAGGATTCCAAGTGTGGCCTTACCAAGGCATTATAAAGTGGTATCAACCACTTTATATATAATCACTTAATTAATTTGAAGACTTGTAGGCTTTAATTCCCAGATTTTGAAGCCCTATAGACTTCAGCTCCCAGAATTTGAAGACTTATGGGGTTTAATTCCCGGAATTTGAAGACTTGTGGGCTTTAATTCCCAGAATTTGAAGATCTATGGACTTTTCATTCCCAGAATTTGACGGCTTGTGGAGCAAGGGTTTTTTATGTTTTTAGAGCGGGTTTTTAATTTAATTTATTTTTAATATATTTCTACTGCATTTAGTGCTATAGTATTTTATTACTCCCTGTGCACTGCCCTGAGTCACGCAAGGGAGATAGGGTGGTATATAAATGTGAAAAATAAAATAAAATCTATCCTTCTACCTACCTACACACACTCACTCTCTCCCTACCTACCTACTGTATTTCTCTCTCTATTTCTCTATCCTTCTACCTACCTACCCACTCTCTCTCTCTCCACCTACCTACTGTATTTCTCTCTCTTTCTCTTTCTATCCCTTTATCTACCTACCTACCTACTCTCTCCCTACCTACCTACTGTATTTCTCTCTATTTCTCTCTTTCTATCCCTTTATCTATCTACCTACCTACTCTCTCTACCTACCTACCTACCTACTGTATTTCTCTTTCTTTCTCTCCCTCTCTCTACCTACCTACTTTTTTTGTAATTTGCCTCTTCAAAACCTTGGTGCGTCTTATACTCGGGTGCGTCTTATACTTCGAAAAATATGGTAGCTTGTTCCTCACGATTCCCTCCACTTCAGTTTACAGGAATCCTGCTGGGTGAGAGGTTGGCTGGATGGATTGCACACTCAGTAACGCTGGGTGGAGATCACCACGCTGGGTACCTCTCCAGCATCTTGCTCTACTGCAGTGTTTCTCAACCCTGCCCCCTTGGAAGAGGGGTGGACTTCAACTCCCAGAATCCCATGTTTCCATCGAACATGGGAAAATGAGTCCTAAGATCCGTCGGAGAGGTCCGTTGCAACTCTGACCAAAGGGCCTGGAGAATTCTGGGAGTTGAAGTCCGTCCGTCTTAAAGGTGTCGCGATTGAGAAAGTCTTTCCAGGGAGTCCTTGACTTGCGACCAAAGCTGAGCATGACACTTCTGCTCTGTTGCTAAGCAAGGCTGTTCTTCGGCGAGCAAGTCTCGCTCCATTCTGCAACCTTCCTTACCTCAGTTGTTAAGCGAAGCGCTTCAGCGGTTTCTCTAGTGACCCGGTTGTTAAGTGAATCTGGCTTCCCCATTGACCTTGCTTGACGGAAGGTCGAAAAAAGGGGTCATGTGACCCCAAAACACTGCAACAGTCATAAATCCGCTGTCAATTCTGAAGCGAACCTGGCTGAAGCCATTTCCAGCAGCTTTATAGTGGCCACGAACTCGGGGAAGGGAGTAGATAGCTCACTAATAGACAAAAAAAAATAAAAATTTAGCACAGGGATACTAATTTAATCTGGTTTTATATTTTGTATATTGGTATGTTTATATATGTTTTTAAATTGCCTGTGCACCGCCCCGAGTCCCTTTTGGGAAAGGGTGCGGTATATAAATTTAATAAACCATAAACCAAAAACCCACCTAACGCGCAAACCGGAAGTTTGGAGAGGGGCTTCCAGTTGCACTTCCGTTTTTCGCGCTCCCGAGCCTTCAGCAAAGCCTCCTGAAGGCCTCCAGGGGGGACAGGGAGGCTGTTTCCGCCTTCCCCAGGCTCCTAGAAAGCCTCTGGAGCTTGGGGACGGCGAAAAACTGGTCCATCGCACGCCAAAATCGGAGAGCAGGGAGGTCGTGTGCATATGCGCACATAGCATTATGGGTGTGGGTACGACCCCCCCTGCACTCTCCATGCTTTTGGCACGCAATCCGAAAACGCTCAGCCATCACTGGCCTACCAATTCCTTGCAGCACTAAATTTCCACTTGAATTATTGCTACCAGCTAATCGATCCACCTGAAACACATCCTTTTTATGTTCCCAAGCTGTTGTGTCCGCAGCCTCCGAATAAACAATAACCCAGACTTGGCTGTGGGGCCCCGTTAATTGAGCAAGATAACAAGTCCTTGGGCTGAGAGCCCAGAACACTCACGTCACAAGCTTAACTCTGCAGCAACCTTTCACACAGACCTTCAAAACTCCTTCACAGAAGAGGCACCAGCTGAATTCACACTTTCTTGACTACTAATTCCAAACGGTTGTTTCCTGCAAATGTCCCCTCCCATCGCCTCGCCTATAAGCTCTCTTGGGAGGGGCCAATCAACAACCACCTGGGGCTTAATCACCGTCTGTGAGCCTGCCTACGGAGTTGCTGCCTCCGCCTCTCAGCTCTGCTCACTCTTGCGTCATGGACAAACTGCCTTTGATCCTCCCCACTGCTCCACGACCCAGGCGCCTCCTGGTGGCCAACCAGCCTCTCTGGTTCCTGCTCTGACTCTGAACACCCCCCGGGGTCTTCTTCAGAGTCCAACAGCAGCTCAGCCGGTCCCTGCTGGGCCACAACGCTAGCGTACTTTTTTTAACTCGCACCAAGCCAAGTTTTGGGAAAAGGTTTTCCCCACCCAAATTTCCCCCATCCCTCTACCCAAACCGGCTCCGATGCCCCCCATCCCCGTGGCTCCATTTCGGGTTAGGAAAAAGGGGGCAGAGACTGTTGTCCTATGGTCAGTTTTTTCCTTTTCTTTCGTTTTTTTTTTAATGCACACATTACAATAATTTACAGAATTCGCCATGGACCGGCGGCGCGACCTCCCCAAACGTGACCCACAGGACAGAGGCGCTGTGGGGAGACCAGACTGAGCGGGGGGTGAGGGGGGGAACACACTGAAAACGAGGACAGCTATTGGGGTGGGGAAAAACATTGCTTTTTGAGGATTTATTTTTGAAGACAAGAGAAGGACGAATCCCAAAAAAAGGCAGGTTGGGGGAACTGCATCCCATTCTCAAAAAAAGGCAGGGTCCGGTAAGACAAAACAGATAGACAGACAGCCTGCCTTAGTTAGACAGTTTTTCTCACCCCCCCTTCTCTGTGAACTTACAGCCCCCCCCCCCCACTCCCTCTCGCGAAAGGATGAACCCAAAGGCCAGACCCCAAAGGTCCAATTCTCGCTGGAGGATTAATAAAAAAAATATTCCTTTGCGTGTTGAAAATGTCAACCACTGTCTGGCATGTGCCCCAAAACGTTTTGGGGGGTGAAGGTGGTTTAAAAAAATTAAAAAAAAGAAGGTGGGGACGGAGAAATTAGCCGGTTTAAGGAGGGGAGAGAATTTGACAATCGACGTTAATGGCAATGTTGGTCAACCGTGGCAACTTTAAGATGGAGGGGGACGGGGGACGACGACTTCCGACTCCCAGAATTCCCCAGCCATTGGGGAATTCTGGGCGTTGAAGTGTCCCGTCCCCCCCAATCTTAAAGTTGACCAAATTGAAAAACAGGATTTTGGTTGACGATAGGAGGAAAAAAAAAAAAAAGGGGTCCCTTTTTGGGGTTCACTTTATTTAATACACCAAAAGAGAAGGAAGAACGGGGGGGCTGCCCACTCCAAAACAGGACCGACCAGAGACACCCCCACCCCCACTTTCGCGCTCCCACTTCCCCAAAAAGGCTGCTGCCTCCGTCATCCGGCCAGGCACAACAACACCCACCCCACCCACCCCCCAAAAAAACCCCAGTCTCGGTTTGGTTTCTTCCGTAAAAGTCCATGGATCAGCACAGGAGAAAAAAGAAATAATAAGAAATTAAAAAGAAATGGGGAGGGGGGGGGGAACCGATTAGATGGGCAATGCAACCGTCGATGGGCCAATCAGCAGAGCCGGGAAACGGACGTGATCGCCTGGTGGCCAACCTTGTGCGGTGGAGGGGGGGGGGAGGCGGTGAACACCGCAAAGAGAGAGAGCGAGAGAGAGAGAGAGAGAGAGAAAGGCGATGTGGATCAGCGGTGTGGGTTATCCCTTATACGAACCGCTGGACGATGACGGCGTTCAGGAGGTTGGCGTCCTTCAGGTTCTGGTCCTCGTCCGAGAGCTCCTTGTTGGGGAAAGTGGTCATGAGGACGAAGCCCGTGGCGGCCATAGCTGGCCGGGCGTCCACGATGAACAAGCGGATGTCGCGGATCCTGTACAGAGAAAAGACAACGGGGGCAACCAGAAGGATTAAGGGAGCTGGGACACCTTCCTTCCCATCTGAGGCTGCAACGGCTGGGCCTCTTCACTCTAGAACAACGGCGCCTGAGAGGTGACCTGATTGAAGTCTATCAAATCATGCACGGTGTGGACAAAGTAGAAAAGGAAAAATGGTGTTCCCTATCGCACAACACTAGAACTAGGGGGCACTCCATGAAACTTTTGATAGCCAGACCTCCAACAAATAAGAGGACGTACTTTTTCACCCAGAGGATCCCTGGTCTATGGAACGCCCTGCCAGAAGAAGGGGTGACAGCTGTCAGCCTCGACACCTTTAAGAAAGGATGAGAGGAGTTCATGGAGAACAAGGGTATCCATGGCTATCATGATGGATGCCTAAGGACACCCTCCGGGATGGAGAGATAGGCAGGATGTCTCTCAAGGCCATTTGCAGGGAATCACAAGCAGGTGAAGGCATCTGCTTGGGAAGACCCTGAAGCAAATGGGGAGCCACTGTGGGAGACAGAAGGCTGGACTGGATGGGCCGTGGCCTCTTCCAGCAAGGCTGTTCTTAGGTTCTTAACCTGATTGGTTGGAAATGTTTCTTTATTAGTAAGGTCAAGGTTCCCCTCGCACATCTGTGCCAGTCGTTCCTGACTCTAGGGGGCGGTGCTCATCTCCCTTTCAAAGCCAAAGAGCCAGCGCTGTCCGAAGACGTCTCCGTGGTCATGTGGCCGGCAGGATTCAACTCTCGAAGGCGCATGGAACGCTGTGACCTTCCCACCAAAGGTGGTTCCTATTTTTCTCCTTGCATTTTTTACCTGCTTTCGAGCTGCTAGGTTGTCAGAAGCTGAGACAAGTCACAGGAGCTCACTCTGTTAGGCAGCACTAGGGATTCGAACCGCTGAACAGCTGACCTTTGATTGACAAGCTCAGGATGTTAGTCACTGAGCCACTTTTATTCTGTTTTTTTAAATAAGGTGCCAAACCCGCCGAATAGTCCTTCCTATTTTTTTCTCCATAACAACAACCCTGGGAGGTAGGTTGGGTGAGAGAAGGCAACAGGTCCAAAGTCACCCAGCTGACTTGTATGCCTTATGGTGAGACTAGACCTCACCGTCTCCTGGGGATGGACCCAAGGTCACCCAGCTGGCTTTCATGCCGAAGGCAGGACTAGAACTCACCGTCTCCTGGTGATTGGCCCAAAGTCCCCCAGTCAGCTTTCATGCCTAAGGCGGGACTATAACTCTCTGTCTCCTGGTGATTGGCCCAAAGTCACCCAGCTGGCTTTCATGCCTAAGGTGGGATTCGAACTCTCCGTCTCCTGGTGATTGGCCCAAAGTCACCCAGTCTGCTTTCATGCCTAAGGCGGGACTAGAACTCACCGTCTCCTGGTGATTGGCCCTAAGTCACCCAGCTGGCTTTCATGCCGAAGGCAGGATTAGAACTCTCCGTCTCCTGGTGGTTGGCCCAAAGACACCCAGTCAGCTTTCATGCCTAAGGCGGGACTATAACTCTCCGTCTCCTGGTGATTGGCCCTAAGTCACCCAGCTGGCTTTCATGCCTAAGGCGGGACTAGAACTCTCCGTCTCCTGGTGATTGGCCCTAAGTCTCCCAGATGGCTTTCATGCCTAAGGCAGGACTAAAACTCTCCGTCTCCTGGTGATTGGCCCAAAGTCACCCAGATGGCTTTCGTGCCTAAGGTGGGACTAGAACTCTCCGTCTCCTGGTGATTGGCCCAAAGACACCCAGTCAGCTTTCATGCCTAAGGCGGGACTATAACTCTCCGTCTCCTGGTGATTGGCCCTAAGTCTCCCAGATGGCTTTCATGCCTAAGGCGGGACTAGAACTCTCCGTCTCCTGGTGATTGGCCCTAAGTCTCCCAGATGGCTTTCATGCCTAAGGCGGGACTAGAACTCTCCGTCTCCTGGTGATTGGCCCTAAGTCTCCCAGATGGCTTTCATGCCTAAGGCAGGACTAGAACTCTCCGTCTCCTGGTGATTGGCTCAAAGTCACCCAGTTGACTTTCCTACCTAAATGAACTGTTAAAAATGCCGGAGGTTCATTCCCCCACCGCTTACCTGTGAGTGTGGTTGAATTTCTGTACGAGGCGCCCACCGTCTGCCAGCCGGATCTGGATGTTGGTGGTGGGCTCCGCTTCGTCGATGGTGATCAGGGAACGGGCTTTGGCTTCGTTTTCCGCCTGCTGGGAGGGCGAGCTGGTGCCCATCACTTGGGGGGCAGTGCTAGGGCCAAAGCAGAAGGAGCCTGAGAGAAAGTCGCCTTTGCAGAAAAGGTGAACTGGGAACGGGTCAGCTCCCTGGCCTGAGCCAGGATACCACCCAATGGCCACTGAGGAATTAAAACCCCAGGGATGGATGGCCAGGAAAAAAAATAACTACTTTTATTATTTACCATATTTTTCAGACTATGAGACGGACCAAGATTTTGAAGAGGTTACATTTTTAAAAAATAATTTTTGCCCTCACCGCTCCCCAGGAGCACTCCGCAGGGCCCCCCCAAACCCTCTGCACGCCCCATTTTTTTGTGAAAATGGGGCATGCAGAGTTTGAGAGGTCTGCAAAGAGCTCCTAGTGGGCCGGTCAGGGCAAAAATGCGACACGTGGGGGTTTGGGAGGTGAAAAACGGGTGCGGTTTTTTTTAACAAAAAATGGGGATTGCAGCAGCTGCCCAAAAAGCCAACACAGTTCTAGGCTGCATCAACAGAGGGATGGAATCAAGATCACGTGAAGGGTTAATGCCACTTTATAAGGCCTTGGGAAGGCCACACTGGGAATACTGCATACAGTTTTGGTCGCCACGATGTAGAAAAGACGTGGAGACTCTGGAAAGAGTGCAGAGAAGAGCAACCAAGATGATTAGGGGACTGGAGACTAAAACATATGAAGAACGGTTGCAGGAACTGGGTATGTCTAGTTTGATGAAGAGAAGGACTAGGGGAGACATGATAGCAGCCTTCCAATATCTCAGGGGGTGCCCCAAAGAAGAGGGAGTCAAACTATTTTCCAAGGCACCTGAGGGCAGGACAAGAAGCAATGGGTGGAAACTAATCAAGGAGAGAAGCAACTTAGAACAGAGGAGGAATTTCCTGACAGTTAGAACAATTAACTTCTGGAACAGCTTAATAATAATAATAATAATAATAAATTTTATTTGTAGCCCGCTCTCTCTCCCCAGAGGGACTCGAGGCGGGGCACAGGAAAATTAAAAAACAATAAACACAAACAGAATACATAATTTAAAATCACAATTAAACAAATCCTGCGCTAAAAACATCTATAAAAACTAAAAACTGTCCCTAAAACCCCTTAACACTACAAATAATTAAAATTACCCTAAAACCCCAGGACAGGGAGGCTATCCCAAGCCGGCCAGACGGAAAAAGTAGGTTTTCAATTTGAGACGGAAGGAGCGGAGGTCCGTGGTCGTCCTAATATCGGGGGGAAGGTCGTTCCAGAGGGCCGGGCCCGCCACAGAGAGAGCCCTTCCCCTGGGTGTCGCCCGCTGACACAGTCTAGTGGACGACACCCGGAGAAGTCCCTCTCTGTGGGAGCGAATCGGCCGTGAGGATGTATGAGGCAGGATCCGATCCCGCAGATAACTAGGTCCCGAGCCATGGAGCGCTTTAAAGATGATAATTAACACCTTGAAGCGCACCCGGAAGACGACAGGTAGCCAGTGCAGCTCGCGTAAGAGCGGTGTTACATGGATGGACCTTGCGGTCCCCATAATTGCTCGCGCGGCTGCATTCTGGACTAGCTGAAGCCTCCGGGTGCACCTCAAGGGCAGCCCCATGTAGAGAGAGTTACAATAGTCCAGTCGGGATGTCACGAGAGCATGAGTGACTGTGCGAAGGGCGTCCCGATCCAATAGGGGGCGCAATTGGCGAACCAGGCGAACCTGGTAAAACGCCCTCCTGGCCACGGCTGTCACTTGATCTTCCATGGACAGCCGGGCATCCAGGAGGACACCCAAGTTGCGCACCCCATCCACAGGGGCAAGATGTTCGCCCCCTATGGCCAGCGATGGAGTGAGCTGGTTGAATCGGGCAGCCGGAAACCACAGCCACTCGGTCTTGGTCGGGTTGAGCTTGAGTCCGTTACTTCCCATCCAGATCCGTACAGCTTCCAGGCACTGGCACATCACCGCTACGGCATCGTTGGGGTGGTTTGGGGTAGAAATGTACAGCTGTGTATCATCAGCGTACAGATGGTACTCTACCCCAAAACCACGGATGATCTCACCCAGCAGCTTCATGTATGTGTTGAACAGGAGGGGCGAGAGGACCGACCCCTGAGGCACCCCACATGCGAGGGGTCTCGCGGTCGATCTCTGCCCCCCTGCCAACACAAATTGCGATCGGCCAGAGAGGTAGGAGGAGAACCACCGTAAAACGGTGCCTCCCACCCCCAACCCCCCCAGCCGATGCAATAGGATACCATGGTCGATGGTATCGAAAGCCGCCGAGAGGTCTAATAGGACCAGGATAGAGGAACAACCCCCATCTCTGGCCCTCCAGAGATCATCGACCAACGCGACCAATGCCGTCTCGGTGCTATGCCCGGGCCGAAAGCCGGACTGGCGCGGATCTAGATAATCAACTTCCTCCAGGTGACGGGGAAACTGTTGTGCCACCACACTCTCGACAACCTTCGCCAGAAAGGGAAGGTTGGAGACTGGACGGTAGTTGTTCAAAAGAGCTGGATCCAAAGAGGGCTTCTTAAGGAGGGGCCTCACCATCGCTTCTTTTAGGGAAGCAGGCAAGGAACCCTCACTCAAGGATGCGTTGATAACCTCTTGGAGCCAGCCTCGTGTCACCTCCCAGGATGCCAGTACAAGCCAGGAGGGACACGGGTCCAATAAACATGTGGTGGCTCGCAGTCGCCCACGTAGCCTGTCCATATCCTCGGAAGTAACGGAGTCAAACTCCTCCCAAACAAGATCTGTCTCGTGGCATCCCACTGGGCCATGAATGGGGGATAGCTCGTTCTGTATCTGAGCGATTTTCTCCTGCAGAAAAGTCACAAATTCCTCTGCTCTACCCTGTAACGGGGCTTCCCGCACCCTCTGTTGAAGGAGGGAGCGGGTCACCCTAAACAGGGCGGCAGGGCGGTTTTCTGCGGATGCTATGAGAGTAGCACAATGGTGACGTTTGGCCACTCTCAGCGCCACAATGTAAGTCCGTAAATGGGCTCTTACCTGTGTCCGGTCAGATTCAGATCGAGTAGACCTCCATCTTCTCTCTAGGCATCTCTTGCGGCGTTTCATCACCCTCAGCTCCTCGGAAAACCAAGGAGCCAGGGTGTTTCGCCGCCGCAAGAGAGGCCGCAAGGGCGCGACCCGATCCAAGGCTCCCGTGGTCGCAGTATTCCATGCGGCCACGAGGTCCTCCATCGGGGCGCGGGCCAGGGGTACAGGAAGTGGCCCAAGCGCCGTCTGGAACCCATCCGGGTCCATCAGGCGCCTGGGGCGGAACCAGATTGGTGATTCAGGTTCCGCCTCCCCGCGGAGGGGAGCAGCGGTCGGAAAGTCGAGCCGGAGAAGTGAGTGGTCTGTCCATGACAAGGGTGTGATGACTATATCCCCTATACCCAGATCACTCTTCCATTGGCCTGAGACAAAGATGAGATCCGGTGTATGTCCACCCTCGTGAGTGGGGCCTTGAATTAGTTGGGTCAGGTCCATGGCCGTCATGGAAGCCATGAACTCCCGAGCTGCCTCGGATGATTCGCCCACCGATGGCAGATTAAAGTCCCCCATGACTAAAAGTCTGGGGGTCTCAACTGCTACCGTAGCGATCACCTCGAGGAGCTCGGGCAGGGCTGCTGCTACATAGCGGGGAGCCAGGTATACAACCAGCAAGCCCAACTGCCTCCCTAGGCCCCACTTCACACAGAGGGACTCACAACCGGTGGTCTGTGGCACAACGGTCTCTCTCGGCTCAAGACCTTCCTTTACAATGACCGCTACCCCACCGCCCCTACCTAGGGCCCGGGGCTGATGAAACGCGCGGTAACCTGGTGGGCACATTTCAACGAGGGGGAGTCCACCCTCGTGGCCCAACCAGGTCTCCGCAATTCCCACCAGGTCCGGCTCCCCCTCTGACACAAGGTCATGAACGAGGGGGGCTTTGTTGACAACGGACCTGGCGTTGCAGAACATCAGCCGCAGGCCCTGGCTCTTGTCTCCAGAAGTTGTGAATGCCCCAACCCTGGAAGTCTTTAAGAAGATGTTAGATAGCCATTTGTCTGAAACGGTGTAGGGTTTCCTGCCTAGGCAGGGGGTTGGAGTAGAAGACCTCCAAGGTCCCTTCCAACTCTGCTATTGTATTGTATTGTATTGTAAGGTGTGGGAGGCCTGTTCTTCATGAAAATTGGCCTGTTTTTTGCAAAAAACGGGGTCTGCAAACAGTTTGGAAGGACTGCGGAGTGCGCCTGGGTGCTTGGGAAGGCCAAAAACAGTTTTCGTGGGAAAACGGGCTCATTTTTCACTCGTTTTGCCCTCCCAAGCCCCCAGGAGCACTCTGCAGGCCTCCCAAACCCCTGTGTGTCCATTTTGGGGGAGGGGGGGGGGGAGAGAGACGCGATGTGCGGGGCGGGTTTTGGGGAGGCCAAAAACGCTGTATTCGGTCTATAAGACGCACCCAGATTTTCAACCTCTTTTGGGGGGAGGGAATGGTGCGTCTGATAGTCTGAAAAATACGGTATTTCTTTGTATCCTGCCTTTTATCACTTTGGCAAATAACTTAAGGTGGCAACCATGTCCAACAGATATTCCTCTGTGTGTGTGTGTGTGTGTGTGTGTGTGTGTGTGTGTGTGTGTGTGTTTCACTCTTCGCTGGGACTTGCCAGAAACGTGGGGTGGGGGTGGGGGGACGTTTGGGGAAAATCTGGAGCCATAAAAGGGGACAGTTTGAATGGCCAGCTGCCTCTGCTACCTCGGTGCCGTGCTTTCTGATGAGCAAAGTCAACGAGGGAGACCAAGTCCGCTTAACCACCGGGTTGCTAACTTTACCAACTGCAGTGATTCACTGAACGGCGGTGGCAAGAAAGGTCGTAAAATGGGGGGGGGGGAACACAAGCTCTTGTGACGTCCCGACTCGACTACTGTAATGCTCTCTACATGGGGCTTCCCTTGAGGTACACTCGAAAGCTACAGTTAGTCCAGAATGCAGCCGCGCGGGGGATTATGGGAGCCGCTAGATGCTCCCATATAACACCTATCCTGCGTGAGCTGCATTGGCTTCCTGTGGCCTTTCGGGTGCGCTTCAAGGTTCTGACGACCATCTTTAAATCGCTCCATGGCTCGGGACCTAGTTACATGCGAGACCGTCTCCTGCCCCATACATCCCTTAGACCGATACGCTCCCACAGAGAGGGCCTTCTCAGGGTGCCGTCGGCCGGACAATGCCGACTGGCGACACCCAGGGGAAGAGCCTTCTCTGTGGCGGGCCCTGCCCTCTGGAACGACTTACCCCCTGAACTTCGTACCATCTCGGACCTCCGCCTCTTCCGCCAATGTCTAAAGACACATCTCTTTCAGCAAGCCGGCCTAGCCTAACCGCCCGTGGGGACTATTTTAGAGAGTTTTTAAATTGGGTATTTTAAAATTGGTTTTAACATAGGATTAGAATAATTTAATATGTTTTTAAATTAATGTATTTATTCTTTTGTATGCTTTTAAATTCCTGTGCGCCGCCCTGGGTCCTCTGTGGAGAAGGGCGGGATATAAATATAATAAAATAAATAAATAAATAATAAATGAAACTCAAGCAAGGCACGCTTTCCCCTGACGACAGAAATTGTGGGCTCAATTGTGGCCGTTAGGTTCGTAACCATCCCGCTGGCTCACCTTCCTAGCTTCTGTCCTTCTCCGGTGAAGGCC